>PVLD010036509.1:0-10905 GCA_004027595.1 Dinomys branickii
AATACAGATTTTCAAAGTAGGTATTAATGATCTTTTGTATTTCTTTTGGATCTGTAGTGACTTCCTCTTTTTCATTCCTTATTGCATGAATTTGAGATCTTTCCCTTCTTTTTTTGATAAGGTTGGCTAGGGGTTTATCAATTTTATTTACTCTTTCGAAGAACCAACTCTTTGATTCACTACTTTTTTGTAGAGTTTTTTTCATCTCTATTGCATTAATTTCTGCCCTGAGTTTTCTAATCTCCTCCCTTCTTTGGGCTTTTTGTTTGGCTTGTTGCTCTTTTTCTAAGAGTTTGAGGTGTATCATTAGGTTATTTATTTGCTCTCTTTCTATTTTCTTTGTATATGATTTCATTGCTATAAATTTCCCTCTGAGGACTGCTTTCATTGCATCCCAGAGATTCTGATAGGTTGTAATTGCATTTTCATTTATTTGTAGGTAATTTTTAATTTCTTCTTTAACTTCTTGTGTGACCCATTGGTTATTCAGTAGGTTGTTGTCTAATTTCCACGTGTTTATGTGGTTTTTGGTGTTCTCTTTGTCATTAATTTCCAATTTTATTGCACTGTGGTCCAATAATATGCATGGGATAATTTGAATTCTTTTGCATTTAGGTAGATATGCTCTACGGGCTAGAATGTGGTCTATTTTGGAGAAAGACCTATGTGCCGCTGAGAAAAATGTGTATTCTGATGCTGTGGGGTGGAACACTCTCTATACATCTACTAAGTCCATTTGTTCACACTTTTGGTTCAGGTCTGTTATTTCTTTGCTGAGTTTCTGTCCGGTTGACCTGTCTCTTTGCGTCAGAGGGGTGTTTAGGTCCCCTATTACAGTAGTGTTATTAGTTATTTGATTTTTTACGTCTGTCAAGGTTTGACTTGTAAAGTTAGGTGCTCCATTGTTTGGTGCATAAATGTTTAGGATTGTTACCTCTTCCTCTTGTAGCTTTCCCCTAACTAGTATGTAGTGGCCTTCTTTATCTCTTTTGATTGTTTTTGGTTTGAAGTTTACATTGTTTGCAAACATAATAGCTACCCCTACTTTTTTCTGGGGGCCTGTTGCATGGAGAATTGTTTTCCAACCTTTAACTTTCAACCTGTGGACTTCTTTTTGAGTAAAATGTGTTTCCTGTATACAGCATATCGTTGGATTGTGTTCCTTAATCCAGTCTTCCAATCTTTTCCTTTTGACTTTTGAGTTGAGGCCATTTACATTAATGGTTATTATGGTTATATGTTGGCTTATTCTAGTCATGTAATTTACTTGAAGTTTTCCTTCTTTTGCTGACTTTTTAATTATTTGTTCTGTTTAGGGAGTTATTTCTATAGCTGTTCTTGGGATTGTGGTCTCTTTTTTCTCTGTCTGGAATATCTTTTAGTACTTTTTCCAATGCTGGTTTGGCACTCATGAAGTTCTTCAGTTGTTCTTTGTCGTGGAAATATTTTATTTCTCCATTGAATTTGAGGGATAATTTTGCAGGATACGTCAGTCTGGGTTGGAAGTTGTTTTGTTTCAGAATCTGTAGTATCTCGCTCCAAGCTCTTCTTGATTTCATGGTTTCCGTTGAGAAATCTGCTGTGATTCTGATGGGCTTTGCTTTATAGGTGATCTGTTTCATTTCTCTGGCAGCTTTTAATATTGTGTTCTTTTGCTGGATATCTGGGATCTTGACTATTATATACCTGTGTGTTTTTCTTTGGGTTATGGATCACTGGGGTTCTATATGCCTCGCTTAACTGAACTTCAGTATCTTTTACCTTGTTTGGGAAATTTTCTGCTATTATTTCATCAAATATTCCTTTTATATCGCTTGTGAGATCTCCTGCTGTTTCACACACTCCTATAATTCGAATATTGTTACGTTTTGCCTCATCTTGCAGCTGTTGGATTGACTTTTCTTGTGTCTTTGATGATATCATTAGATTCTTCCTTTCACGCTCATAAGCTGCCATGCTGTCTTCAAGTTCTGAAATTCTATCTTCGGTTTCCTTTAAACTGTTTTGCATGCTTTCAGCTTAAGTTTTTAAATCCTGGCATTCTCTTTGGACCTGTTTCATTCTTGGTAATTCATTCCTAAATTGCTCTTGTTACGTTTCCATTTGTTTCCTATATTCTTCTAGTCTTTTGTCTATATCTTCTCTATGTGCCCAGAACATTTCTTCCATCATTGTTTTCAGCTCGTTTTTGTCTGAGAGATCATTGTGGGTATGTGGGTTATTTCTGCTTTAAGCTCTTTTATGGCCTGTTGGAGTTGTTTCATTTCGGATGCAATCGTTTCATAACTTGCAGGTATGTGATTTCCTGGTTCCCCTGTATCCTCACATTCAAAACTTGTTCTGGGTGGGGTTGAGTTTTGAGACTGCGTTTTGTTCCTTTGTTTTCCCATTTTTGGGTATCAGATTCAAAATGTGGGGCTATAAATTCCCCAGGCAGTTCAGCAGGCAAAGGTCTGCTGCAGAGGCTGCTCCAATGATTCCTTCTTTTTGGGAGAATGTCCCTTAAGCTGTCTGCTGAGATTTCCGCTTCTACTCCCTACCCGTAGATCTGGCTGGGGCGTATAAACAGGTCGCCGCCCCAGGCGTCTTGCAGACAGGTCACTCAGGTGTTCCTCCCTGGGTGGAGCTCCTTCCCCCCTCACAAATCCCCTAGGGGCGCCTAGCTAGCTCCTCCTACCTGGGAGATCCTGCAGTCCTTAAAGCTGCTTTGATGTCACTCGCTGGGCAGAGCTTCTTCCCGACTCAGGAAAAACCGGTTAGAGCGCCCACTCAACTCATCCTGGGATCCTGCAGGCAGGAATACCGTTCAGATGTATCTCCGTGGATCGAGCTTTTTCCCGACTCAGAAATCCCGCTGATCGCAGCTGCTCCAGTTCGCGCAGCGCAGGCTGCGGGGGCGGGGCTCTGTTCGGGATCCCGGAACGCTGCCCAGATTGGCACAGTCTGTCCCAGTAGCTCGTTCTCTGAGTTTCCTCTGCTCCACTGCCTCCAACAAATCCTGGTTACAGCCGTCTCCGAGCCGATCGGGTTCAGGAGTTGGGGGCTGCCAATCGCTGTTGCTCCAGTTCGCGCGGCTCCAATCTTTCGCCTTTTGCTAAAGATTCCTTGTACCTTCTTTAATCTTCCAAATAAAGCGTCCATCTCCAGCTCAAATTCTTGATCCAGCTCCTCTTCATGTTCGAAGGAATTCTGCCATCTCTAGGACAGGCCACCAAGGGTGTCATCTGCATGGAGGCCCTCGCTGTTCCTGAGGGAGGTGATGGAGACTCTCAGCCCAGAGAGCCACGAGAGAGCTGTGTCTGTTCTTTCTTAAACTATCATTCTCTTTAAAATAAAAAATGACAACACCAAAACTTGCAAGTTTAATTTGTTTCCTATAACGTTGTCTGCAAATCTTTGTACAAAAATTGCCAGGAAGTTACTTTAAAGGACGTTTTTAGATGGAGGAGGCATTTTACTCAATTATCAGAAAAAGAACAAAGATGGGCATCCAAATTTCACTGTGGGCTAAACGCAGAGAGAGAAAGTTCACTTCATATATAAACACTTTCATACTAAACAATATAATTAAACAAGTTAGAATGTAGACATGTAGAAAGAGTCCTGGGAGTTACGCCTGAAGAAGTAAGCAGGAACTATCTCATGAGAAGCTCTGTGAAGCACTTCATGATGTTACATATTATCACACAGACGATGGTAAATAACTGAGCAATCTTAAGCTGGGAAAGAGATGATGAGGTTGGCATTTTTAAAGTATCTCTTCAGGGCTGACCTCCATAGTGGATGCTGTTGGAGAGAAGAAGGTAACTAAGAAGCCAAAGTAATATAGTTGAGGAATGCTGGTGCTTATGCAGGGAATGTGGAAGGTGGTGTACGCATTCGATAGATGTAGGAACGCCGGGACAGGACGGCAGCTCTGGTGGTGGACCTGGGACTATAAAGATTAATGTGCTAGGGTGCGGGGAAGAAAATGCTAACATTTACTCTGAAGAGTTATAAAGAGAAGCACATTTGAGAAAAAAAAAGGGAAGTTCAGTTTCAGACTTGAGAGATGAATTGCCCAAGGCCGTATGAGAGGAGCTTGTGGCAGAGTCAGTTGAATAGAGTCAAGAGTTCAGGCTGGGTAAGGGGAAATATTTAGAAACTGCCACCATATTGATGATAAAGGAAGCAAAAGGAATGAGTATGTTTGCCAAGGTTTTTATAGGCACCTTGAACTTTACTGCTGCAGGACACAAGAATGAAATACAGGTTTATGAAGAAGCTCCATATCCTGGATAAATTCATAGGGATTAGAAGGTAAAGTGTGGCTACTATGTCAGTAAATCATGTAAAGACATAAAAATTGCATAGAACCTCGGAGAAGAGGAAAAAAAGAATTGGCAAGGGGAAAGGAAAAGACAGTTTTTAGGGCACAGCTCTGAGGAAGGTTTGATACTATGTTGATCAGTTTGATCCTATGTTGGTAGAAAGGAACATGGGACTTGGGTAGAAGATGCAGGGAGAGTGTGGTACTGCAATAAAACAAAGAAGGATAGGGTTTCAAAGAGAAAGGAATGCAAGTAATGACTCCTGCTGGAGGCTTGCTAAGGAGCTTTTGGTTTTAAAAGGCCTTGACGACCCTGTGGTTTGGGCCAACTATGACAAGAAGGGTGTCTAATAAGTATGTTGGGTAAAATCTGACATGTGATGTGTTGAAGACTTACAGGGATAAAAGGGTAAAGGATTTAAATACAGTGAAGTGAACAATATTTTCAGGGTTACTTTGAATAATAGTATATACTACATAGTAATATGCAGATATTCAATGATAGAATTTACTAATGTAATGGAATATGCATATATAATTACAATATATTACTATAATATGTAACTATGTTATTATGTGCATATATTATACTGTACACATATGCACACTTGTATAATACATAGCTGCCTGAGAGATGATAGCTCTTCTTTCATTTAGAAGGTATTCTATCTTCTTGGATATGATTTTATTTTTAAGAAGCTTTCTGTCAGTTAATTTCCATTCGTGTTTTCAGGATCTTCATGTGATTGTAATTCTTTGGCAATATTCCATGTCATTTGATATTTCTACCTTTACAGTGTGATGTAGGTTAGCCTTGAACATTATGGATACAGTATTGCAAACTGTGACTATCACATCTTTCATGGGGTCTGAAAAATCTCCATCACCATTTCTTTGCAAGTTTTCTGTAACTACTTTGTTTTATTATTTTTATAATTCCTATTGGGTACATTGTGGATATTTCATTTTATGTTTTATGGTTCTTAATCTCTTTTATGTATTATATATTGGTCATGTTCTGTACTAGATTCTGAGCAAATAATCATGAGGAACATCAATTCTTTTGTTAGCTATAGGCATGCCATTTTTACCATCGAATTATGTTATAATTTCAATGGCTACTTTTAATACCAAATTGTTTTATTTTTCTTTTCATGCTGGCATTTTAATATTATTTTATTCCAACTTCATAATCTTTTCTATCTTTATAAATATGCTTATTTCATATTTTAATTAGTCTACAAGCTGGAATCTCTTTTCTTTCTTGATAGATGATGTGGTTTTTTATGGGAGGTTACTTTTGGTTATTTTCTGATTCTGCATCATACTCCTTTGAATTTTGTGTGACCTGGATGGAGGGTGTATCTGTCCAAATCAATTTTGCATTTTCATTTCCAAGTGCCTAAACCTCTTTCTGCCTTAGAACTAGCCTATGTGTAATGTTTTCACTGTAGAATTTCCTGAGTGACTTAGTGATATATATTCACATCACAAACTAATTGAAAAGCTAATGGTGATTCTGAAATTTCAAGTTTCCTGGTTAAGAAAAATAGGCTTCTACTGTATCTGCCTCTTTTAAGACACTGATTTTCCTGTTTTATAGAGCATCTTTTACTGAGGATTTTTCTAGTTTTCAAGTTTCTAGTTATCACGTACAGGGAACTCAATTACAGTTCCCAATAAACAGTGGTTGGCAAATATTTGCTTTGGCTTCCCTTCATTTCCTCATGAATCCAAACCACCTACACACATCGA
This sequence comes from Dinomys branickii, assembly GCA_004027595.1. Taxonomy (NCBI): domain Eukaryota; kingdom Metazoa; phylum Chordata; class Mammalia; order Rodentia; family Dinomyidae; genus Dinomys; species Dinomys branickii. The sequence goes on from PVLD010036509.1 coordinate 6,065, forward strand.
GATATATAGCATGTTCTGAATTTAATTTTTTTTAGTAAGGAGATTTTTTGGGTCATATAGTTTACAGAACTATAAAATATAGTTTATGGCATCATTTCTTATAAAAAATTTGCAATGCATAACGATCTAGTCTACCTAATCAGTTTAGTGTTCTACTCTCTGCTTATGTGGGGCTCTTCAGTGATTCCTTCCCCCCTTTATCTATTTGTGGTCCTGTATTCTTTTTGAATCTTAATAGATGAAACTCAGACTCTCCAGGATGATGGCATAGAAGAACTCACAGAAAGTGCTAAGTTTTCTGATATTTATTCCTTTATGAAAGGTTTGATGATCTATTATGTTTGTGCTAGAGGGAAGATTTTTCTCTTCCTGTGTTAGTAATCATCCCTCCTCATCATCATATAGTGAAAGGAAAGTGATCCACAGTTTCATTTAAGCCTACTAAATTCAATAGATGGGACCAACTCCCATAATTCCAAGCAGCATATAGAAAAGTACAGCTGACATGGTTGTTTGATCAATCTTGTATGTCTATTTGTATTGTCCTGAGTATACACTTTGAAGCTACCAACGTGTAATACAACAACCATTGTTGATCCCTGGCCACCTTATCTGTAGTTAGGTTTTTGTACTGTTCTTGTGCTACTGTGTGTATGTTTGTTAGTGTTTTTGTTCTTTTACTTTTAAAGTAAAAAAAAAGAAAAGTACAGGTCCCCTCAAGAGAATTCACAGCCCAAAATATAAAATTCAGTTTTAAGAATGGAGCTATGAGGTAGAGTCAACATTGTTCAAACTGGTGACTCTATAGAACCTGAACAATTTCTAACAGTGTAAACATCCTGTAGGGCTTTTGCTTTTAGGTTTTAATAAATAGAAGTCATCAAAATCAATGCTCATTACAGCATATGAGATCATCCATCCATAGCAATGAACAAATGGCACAGTAAGACAGGTGCTACAGTATCTATTTAAAATTTGCAACGTAGTTCTATTTTATTAGTTATATTGGAAATGAGAAGACAAATTGTAGGACACATTATTTATTATTGCAAAATACAGAGAATTCCAACCACATGATGCCATGCTATCTTGTTCAACAGAAATGCTATCACTGAGAACTTCAAAATATAATCTGTAAAAAAAGTGAGTTTTGCAGTTGGAGCATATTTGATAGAAATGCTTCAGAAATCTTGAACGTGAATCTGTATGTGGGCCAAGGTTGTCTGCCGGTCTCTGTTTATCACAGAGCCCGTGGGGACACCTGAGAGCAGGCCCGTTCTTCGGCAGCCCCCAGCTGTGTTTAGGACATGCACCACTGCGTCGGTGTCCTCATCATGGCCGCTCATCGCTGTCCACTGTTTGCCCAACTGTCTTTCCACTGCACCTACTGAACGGGCCATCCCAGAGCCCAGAGCGCTCACCATTACACTGTGGAACCCACACTGAACAGACTATTTCAGGGAACTCTGTTTAATTAGGGATGGATCCTTTAACTCTGTCAAAGAGGGATGGATATCACTAATAATACCAAACATTTATAATTAAGTGCATTGGTACAGTTTAGATATGCACAAGGGTCGCATTCATCATAGGAAATCTGAACCTGCTCACGCTACATCCCATTTCTCCTTCTCGTTTCCCATTCTCCTTGGCTCTCACTGACCACTCTTCCCCTCCTGATTTGCAAAGCTTTGTTTCCAAATATTTAAATAATATTTTCTTCAACAATTGAAAGCGTGAACAAATTTCAAAGTTACCACAGATTTGTATTGATTGCCACAATGAGCATTTTGCCTTTCTATCTTTCTACCCAAATGGATCAGGTAGGAAACAGAAGTCTGTTGATTCTCAAAATCCGTATTTCCTAAAAGTAAAATGAAAGCCCAGAAAAGAATTAAAGAAGAGGCAGAGAAAAATGTCAGTTCTGCTCTTGAGAGTCTTCCTGAATATTCATTTTCAGTTGCTTCTTTTTCATTTAATTGTGTTGGAATATAACCTCAAAAACCTGGAATCTAGAATTTAAAAATATATTTCAACAATAATACAAAAGATCTCCTTAAATCACACAAAGAGCAGAGTTCTAGAAAGTACATGAAAATATCCTTTTTTGTCTTCTGATAGTTGCAATCTATTTTTACATCAAACCTGATGATAAGATTATATTGCTGTGAGTTGTAAGTATGTAAATATAATAAATAAAACAGAGTCCATGGTAATAATTTTATGTATCTGAAGAAAAATTTCAGCAACTGGCTCATAAATAAAATGGATAAATAGAACTGTATTGTGTTTTTGGAAAAAAATTGAAGTCATCCTCATTTAATCATGTTGCAGCTCTATCTTGAGAAATATGTGTTTTGCTTCTGTAAAATTAGGACATAGTGGAGAAAGAGTGGAATAATGCCTTTCAGATAAGTAAAATGAATGGTGCATTCTGGTGTTGCCATCTCTGTTTAGCATCAATGACGATACAGGCTCAGCAGTATAAAAGCAGTCATCACTTTCAGAGCTAAATCTTATTTGTGTACAGCATTAGCAATAGCCTCCAGGCAACAATGAAGATGTTTTCACAGTATTGCTTGGGAATTTGTCAGTGATTCTCACTGACATTAATGGAAGTTCTATGGGCAGTTTCCCTTTCTTAGCTGAGAAATGTGTAAGTGAAGATGTCAGTGAGAGTGCTTTCTTTGCAGGCTTTCTACAGATTGCACGAAAAGGTATTTTCAACTATGGACCTGTCTCAAAATTGTTGAAATAACTGTTGATCTAGTGAATCATCTATGAATTAAGTAACTACATTAATCAAAATGCCTATCTCAGGTTTTTAAAGTGGGTATTCTTTCTTCTTTTATTTTTTCAGCTTTCAAAAAAGGATAATATATTTATATTCTGAATGAATTAATATACATAAAAGAACCCATCTAGCCAGGTAGGAGTGCCTATAATCCCAGGACTCAGAGACTAAGACAAACGGATTGCATGTTTGAGCCCAGCCTGGACAACTTAGCAATTTACTGAGACCATGTCTCAAAAAGACAAAAAACAAAAACAAGAGCAAAACTAACCAACCAGCCAAACAAAACACCCCAAAAAGGGCAGAGGGTTGTAGCTCAGTGAAAAAAACTGCATTGAATACCTAGTACATCCTTCTCCCCCAGTTCTACTTGCACTATATAACTGGACATAAGATACCACATTGTAATATCAAAATATTCATTTATTTTTATAATGCTGAAGCTTGATTTTAGCTATACATTGACTTATTTAAGATGCCAAGGAATTTATCCACACTGCAAATATAATGTGGGGTATAACCTCATGGAGTTTATTATAGTCACAGTCATGGTAATAACACTGTCACAGCACACGCCTGTGTAAAATCGTAATGTGAACAGCATGGCAGTAGCCACAGTGCAGGCATAAACAGGACAGCTCTGGACAGAATGGTCCTTGAACTGAATTTTAAAGGATGAGTTGGTGTTAATATGATAAGAAATTAATAAAAGGTTTCCTAGAGAGAGGCTCTCATGTGGGAAAAAAAATTCCTGTGTTAGGAGGGCTTATAGATTGAGGAAAGCTATACTGACTTTTATGACTTAGTCTACAAAGTTGCACCGTGTCATCTATTTCATTCCTAGAAGTGCTCTGTAGATGACTAATTAAAGCCAGATAAATAGTGCATAGTCAGGGATAAACCACCGCAATAATCCAGGCATATGCAAAAGCAGTATGGATGAAGTGGATAATATGGAGATGTTTGAGAGGTAAATAAATCAATGAGATGTTTTGATGGAGCAGTTATTTGGGAAAACAAAAGAAGTTTACAGTGGGTGACTTCTAGGTTTGTGACCCATTTGAATTCATAATCTCTAGTCCCGTTATCTGTATGGGAAACTCAGAAGACGACAAATTTTGAGGAGCATGTGGAATCAATGTCAGGGTGGAAGATCATGAATTTATGGAACTGTGCTCTACGTGAAGGTCAATTAGTAGATTTTTAATGTTAATTGAAACTCAGAACAAATATGGCTAATAAAAATGTGTTTAAAAAGTTGGCAGTATATATAGACTTTTGAGTCATAGATGGCAGTGAATGGCATGATTTTATAAGCAGTTGTGCGTGCTTTCTTACTGAAACAATTTTAATTTTAGAGAATTGAGGAAAGTCTCGATTTCATCATGAACAGCACATAGATATAATTTTTAGAGTAAAGAACTCATCAATTCGTTCACTATGTCTGTCACAAACACTGGGCTAATATGACATAGGCAGGCCGCCTTGCGCTTCTGTTGGCTTATATCCTAACAATGAAAATTGCAAATAAAACTTGACATGCAAGTTATATGTACAAAATGTTAAAAACTGAGCTCACTAGAAGATGTGGTTTAAACAAATAGACACAAAATTTAATTACACCTGAGATTTCATAAAATTCTGAAGAACATAAAGAGAAATTGGAGTTATTATGTTTTATGGAGCTCCAGAGACAGAACTCATGCTAGGTACTGTAATGGGAATCAAGTCTGTCCTTGTGGGAGTGCGGTTTATTCTTATGGAAACTAGGAAGTGGTCTGTTCCTTATTTGGTTACAGTGAAAGCTAACAGCCACTGAATCCTTCCTCTGTACATCACAGGAACACACTAAACTTTGGCTGAAAGATTGGAGTAACTTCCTGGGCCTTCAGTCTAAAATTGGCATGGAGAGGGAAGCACTCCTGAAGAGGAAAAGAAGATGAAGGACAGGACAGCTGCACCTCAGGCTTCCTGCTGTGCGAGAATGCAATGCTTTTTGTAAAGGGAGAAGTAAAAGCATCAAGGGAGTGAGGGATGGGAATGGTGG
>PVLD010036510.1:0-10906 GCA_004027595.1 Dinomys branickii
GCCACAGCCTCGAGGCAGGCATAGAGCTGGGTGTGGTAGGATGTGTACTGGCTGCTCTGGCTCCACCTTGCCTCCAGGTGCTGATTAGGAAGGTTGCTGCAGAGTGGGGACTCCGCTTCAGTGGCTGTTGCAACCTCTCATCCTCACACTGGATTTGACCACAGTTCCCAACCACCATTGCCTCTTTTCCTGGCTGCGCTCTCTCCTCTCCAGTTCTGGACCAGCTCTTGGAACTCTGCTCTCCCCCGGCCGAGTCGGGAGGCTTCCATGAGCGTGGGTCTCCGAAGCCGCAGCTGCAATCGCTGGACCGAGGGCTTGGGCCAAGAGTGTGTTTGAAGCAGTGGCTTCCTTTTTCTCCATCTCTTCTCCCTCTGACTCAGAATCCTGAATTTTGCTAGATGAGTCATGTCATGCTTTCTTATAGAGCTGCAGCCCATCTCCCACTCCTGAGTGGCAGGGCATAAGTGTCCTTTGACCTGAGGCCCTTGGATTGGGGCCAGGTATTAGCTGCTGAGAGATCTATCTGGGAGATGTGGAGGCTCAAGCAGGGTCACTGATGCCTTTGATGGTAAAGCACGATAATGCACGTTTACTGTTTAGCTCTCTAAATGTATAGCTGAATGGTACGTGGCTCGCTCACTGGCTGGTATTACAGCAGCGCTGGCTGGGTAGAAGCACAGCAAGTGTGGGTGACCCCAGCCCTCAGCGGGGTCCCCCTGCCCCCCAGAAGAAGAAATGTGGCCCTGCCTGAGCAGGAGGACAGCCAGCTCTGCTGTAGTAACTGGAGCTCCTGCCCGTGACTAAACAATGAGCTAAATAAACATTTAAAGTTGCTCCGAGACAAAAACCTATGTAGCAGCCTTCTAATCCACTGAGGTGAGGCCCAGGCCCATCCTGTGCGTCCAAAGTGCCTGCACGGCTTGCTGTGCTGCTGCAGGTGCTCTGCCATTGTGGGCAGGGGCTGTGGTACCCCTGGGATGGGCCTCCCGGCCCTTTCTGACTGGGTTTTCTGCGGGTCCATGGAGGACCTTCATGTGCCGCAAACTTCCCAGCCCCAGGTCCCCGTGCAGTGCCAGAGCTCGTGGAGGCCGTGGTGACATCACTGTGTTCCCAGTAGGGCTGGCATCCAGGTGTGTGTGAGGACTCTGCCATGTGCTATTTCTTTGCGAATAATGAAGAGCCAGGAGGTGTGTGTGGCTGGATGGCTGGTGTGGGCTTGTGACAGGCTCCAGTGCTTCAGGGCCCCGCCTGCTACTTCTGGCACCCGAGTCCTCAGGTTTATCTGCGGCGACAGACCCAGGGTCTGGCGTCACCTGGGCACTGCAATACCCCCTGGAAGTTGTGCCCAGCTGGAAGCTGCTAATGCGGTTGCTCTGCCCCTGGGAGAGGAGCCGAAGGAAAGGTCCGTCCCCAGAGCAGGGCGAGTGGACGGGTCGGGACGGAGAGCCTGGAGCTAACGGCACACATGCCAAGGGAGAGGGCTTCATCTTTTACCTTCTGCCACACGGATCTGCAGAGCAAATGCAGGTGATTTTTGGTGAGAAAAGTGAATCATCACTAAGAAATCCTTCTGAAACACACTGTGTGCAGTAACTCGAGAGTGGACACGTGGTGGCCACATGAGCACGGCTCGTGGGAGCAGAGCAGGCACGCATTTCGTGCATTCCTTTTCCACCTAAGTGGTTTTTCTCGGCAGTAGCTTATGTGTGGGACCCAGCGGGCACTGGGAGTGAGGGTAAATGCTGGCAGCGGCGACCTTCAGTGTTGACACAAGGCATGGTTTTCCACAGCCCTGAGCTCAGTGCTGGTGTTTATAGCAAAGCTTGTGGGCAACACAAAGCCAAAAGAGGAAAGAGGAGGATTGGCAGAGTGTGTGTGTGTGTGTGTGTGTGTGTGTGTGTGTGCGCGCGCGCGTGCTGACAAGGCATTCAGTGCCGTTGTGCAGAGATTGGTAGAAGCGGATCAGAGATGGTCCTGGGAAAACCAGAGGAGAAGCCAGAGGTGTGAGACGCAGGGAGGCCATGCAGTCAGAGCTGAACTCTCCACGCACTTCACGCTTTCTCCACCCAAAGTTGGTGAATATTTAGCCTTAATTTTGAGGATTTGAAACATTTTCAGTCGTTACAACAACAGTATGGCTAAACTTAGGCCTGCGCTCACAGGAGAATGAAACACTTTGTGTGCAGTTTAGAGATGACACAGATTTGCCTCTTGCGTCAGTGTGGACTCCCTCTCCCCAGGTGAATGGAGTGCAGCTATACGGAAAGTCTCGGCGGGAAGCAGTCTCCTTCCTGAAAGAAGCGCCACCCCCCTTCACCCTGGTGTGCTGTCGGCGGCTGTTTGATGATGAGGCCTCTGTGGATGAGCCCAGGACTGCCCACACCTCTGCTCCCGAGCTGCAGGTACCAGGTGGCTGGCCGCGGTGCTGGGGGATGTCCAGGGGAGGGTGCAGTGAGGTGAGGAGAGGGAGCTTCCCCAGGCTGTTGCATCTGAAGGAAGCAATGATGCATCCCTTGGTAGCATTTATCTTTTGTTAAAAAAAAAAAAAAAAAAAAAAAGAATTTCAAGTCCCATGTGCTAAACTCCCTCGACCTCTGCTGTCCTCTCTCAAATGCAGTGAGGTGGGTTCCCCTGCTGGCTGACAGTGGTGCTTCCACCCCTCGTCTGGGGTGTAAATCACCTGCCTGATTGCTGGCCCAGCTCCCGCCCATCATTCTTCACCGGACGGGTGGACCCCAGCGTGAGTTACGCAATGTGTCAGGCGTGCGGCTGCCCATTAGTTGATTGCTTTTTGTTCTGTAAACATGAGAGTTATGCAGCACTGATTCCATCAGAGTGATATATTTCAGGTTGGAGCATAATATCTTATACACCTGCGGAATGCTTCGACATTTCTATAAACTTACTATTTTTGTAATTGTGGGTGGTGTCTTAAACCCTGGCTGTCTTTTCCTGTGGTCTTTCTTTCTGTTTATCCTGATAGTGTCTCATGTTCTTAAGCTCGGTCAGGTTCAGTGGCTCAGCTGTCTTAACCCTTGTGCAATGCAAGGGCATTGAGGGGCTGGGAAAGCACCAGTCTCGTGCTGTTCGTCTTTGGAACTTTCCCTTTATTGGAAGATTAAGTGTTTTCTCTTTCAGTGCATCTCTTGCTCACATCTGGCTGAAATACCCAGAGGTTATTGATCTAGAACATTCTCGATCATTTCAGGTCCTGTAATTTAAAAACCTAGAAACCCTCTTTAGACTCATTTCATGGTGGACTGGGTATTGATCTTCCATGTCCTGCCCTGCCAGCTTGAGATCTGGACCAGTCTCTTCGAAAATGTCTTTGTGCTGCCTCTGGTACCTTAAGTTTCCAATTACAGTGAGAGCCCCCTAGATTCATTCAGGGACGTTCTTACACAGGTCATTCTTGCTTGTGTCTCCAGGAGAGATGCCTTTGCATTTCATTTGCTGAGGTCACACAGTTTTAAGAAGTCTGCTTTTAGAAATTATCATTTTAAGAGAGACATACTGAGAAACTGATGACTCATAATGTCCTGAAGCGGTGATTCTGGGAGCATCCTGGAGGTGGCAGAGGTGGGGTGGGCAGAGGTGGGACAGGTAGAGGCTGGATTCCTGGCCTGCTCTGCAATGGGCCACACGCCACTTTGTCCAACTTCAGAGCCAGCATTGGTCAGTGGCTGAGGGGACAAAGGGAGAAAGGTCTTCTTGAGCTTCCTCTAGGTCAGCGCATCTGGGGAAGATGGGTCAGATGAAGATACCGCTGTGAGTGAGTGAAGACAGGACGGTGTGAAGGGGCATTGTCATGTGGCTGCGCCCCGGGGCTGTCTCCTGGGTCTCGGACACCTGCAGAGCATGCCTGAGGGCAGGGACCCTGGGACCTGGAACCTCAGGCTCAAACTCAGGAGAGACCCAGGACCTGTGCACTGCACAGCTATTTCCTTCAGGACCTGATTTTTATGATTTCCACTGAGTGATTTTTACCCATTTTTGGAGTTGTGCAATGCCTGTGGAGTTGGAGTTTTTTCACTTTATTTCTCCAGTAAAGTTTTTGGAAAACCCCTTGGAGCCTAAAGAAGTGGTTTCTCAATGTCCTTTCTCCCTGTCTGTGTAGTGACACCCTTCTGTCATTGTGATTATGAGTCCAGGTATTGCTTTTTAAATATCTTACACCCTTCTACTTTGTATGATGTTTTTATTTTTACTTAAATTGCATATTTTTCCTTTTATGCTTCTAATGGGATGAGAGAACTCATTGAAGTATAAGAGGTCAGTGTTAATACTTTCAATGAAATTTTATTTTGCATTGTAAGAAAGCCTATATGAACAATTAGTGTTTTCAAATGCGTGGATTTTTGTGGAGATCTTGTCCTGACTGTTTATGCCCCAGTGCATGATGCTTTAAGGAGATCATAAAGAAAAACTGCATGCCAAAGAGAACTCCCCAGCTTGCAAAGAAGCTGTGAGACTCCTCACATGTTGACTGTCTTGAGAATAGAGAGGACGGTGTTGAAGTATTTCTCTTCGGTGTTCCAGGTCGAGCAGAGTGTCGATGCCAATACTGAAGAGGATGATGACGGAGAACTAGCCCTGTGGTCTCCAGAAGTCAAGGTTGTTGAGCTGGTGAAAGATCATAAAGGCTTAGGATTCAGCATTCTGGATTACCAGGTAGAAGAACCCATATAAGGGTTTTCTGTCTGTTTTTGTTTCATTTGGAGTGATTAGTTTAGGTTAAAGTTACACGAAGAAGTAATTGTGTAAGGCACCAGTTGACTTATGCAGAATTGAACCCCAAAGAAGGGATATTGTATTGCTTCAGTTGTTACCTTTGAAATTAGCAGCTCTTAGTGGCCACTGTGTTGGGCAATATAACCAGTGGACAATACAGGAAGCAATAGTTCTATACAGGAAGCAATCTGTGAAATTTTAGAGAACAGAGCTTGATGAGCATTTTAAAGTGAGAGCCCCTAGCTTTATTATATACCTCGCATACCGTAAATTCACTCACGTAAGGGGAACAGTCCACTTGATTTTAGTGTATTTGTGAGCTGTGCAACCATCACCATTTTTCTTTTTTTTTTGGTTTTTTGGCTTTTGAGACAGTCTCGCTATGCAGTTCAGTCTGGCCTTAAACTCACTGTATAGCCCAGACTGGCCTGGAGCTCAGCCTCCCAAGTGCTGGGCTTACAGGCATGTGCCACCACACCTGGCATAGCACCAATTTTAGAAAATGCTCAGCACCCCCAAAAGAAACCCTGTGCACGTTTACCTTCATTCCCAATGTTCACTTCCCCTCCTGTCCCTTTGAGGTTTTTGTGTCTTGCTCACTATTAATCTCCATGAATGTAAATAACAGAACTGTTCTTGGTGAAATCATGTTTATATGAATCATAAGACAGGGCATCTGCACACTTGCAGTTGTTGTGGCTGCAATGAGGGCAAAGCTCCTCATCCACGGGGTGCTCAGGGTCACAGGAGGACATCTATGTTACCTTGGTTTACTGGGCGCTATCATGTTTTTAGACCTCTGATTATTTGGGAGAAGAAAACTGTTGGTTGGCAAGAAATCTTTTCCTTTTTAAGTTGTGTATTTTAATTTTTTTTTTTTTTTTGTCTTTTTGAGACAAGGTCTCACTATGCAGTTCAGGCTGGTTTTGAGCTCACTTTGTAGCCCAGGCTGGCCTCGAACTCACAACAATCCTCCTGCTTCAGCCTGCTGAGTTCTGGGATTACAGGCATGCACCACTACACCCAGCCTTGTATTTTAATATTTTAGTGCTTCCTGGACACATTATGATTTAATAAAGCAAAATGTACTTTATCAAAGCATATAAAATGCCAAGTGGCATAAACATCAATTTTTAAAAATATAATAAGGCAATCAGGAACAGAGCAGAAGATAACCATCTTGAACATTATGTAAGAACACTGAATTCTACATTTTGGCAGTGCAACTCAGAATTACTAAAATAAATGATACCTATTTCCCTTTTGCTGGATATGCCTGTGCCAAACAGCCCTCTCTTTTATTGTAACTTCTCTTTGGGATATTACCGAATTACAAGTTGTTAATTCCAAAAGAGTATTTTGGGAAACATTTTTATGAAGAAATATCAACGCTGTAGGATTCTGTAAGTTTGGGTGATAGTGAATGTTAAGGCACATGAAGGGGATGGCAGCGGCTGTTTCTTTTTTCTTCCTTGTTTTAGCCTTAGTACCTGGCAATACTGACTGATAAACATTTGCAGAATGATGGAATGAAGTTTTAACTACCCCAAATTAGCTGGAGTTACATGAACAAACTCAGTGGGAGTTTGTAAACCTTTTTAATACTTGAGATTTAACTCAGCACGTTTCAGATGTAGTTTCAGATAGTCATCTACTTTTCCATTATCACTGACATATATGTCTCTCTCATGTATATATTTTTTACAATTTCTTTGAGACATGGTATTGCTATGCAGTCCAAGCTGGCCTTGGCCTTGAATTCTTTATGTAGTCTCAGATAGACTTGAGCCTGAGGTCCTCCTGCCTCAGCTTCCCAAGTGCTAGGGTTATAGGTGTGTGCCAGCATGTGCCACACACTGGGCTCTGTATTTGCATTCTTCTCTAGTCCATGTTTATAATCTGGTGTTGACTCTTACTCTCTCAGGTGACTATCTGCAAGCTTTATATTTTGAATATTGCATTGTTCTAGCAGAAAGGAACTTCAGAATTTGAAACCTCAGTGAAGATTAGAAAGCAGAGCTTGCTGCTCTGGACAGCTTTGCCCCTCAGCAGGAAACCCCTCGACAGTCTGACTTTGCACTTGCTTGTATGTGTGCCTCATAGGCGCTTCTGACTGTGGGGTGCATGTTTCTATATGTGTGGGTTCCTCTGTGTGTGTGGAATTTTATTTTTCTTTAGAAATTCTAGGATATTCTTTTTTCCTGACAATCATCAGCATACTGATTTCTGCACAAAGTATATAAAATAATTTTGCTGCAAAAATGTTAGGTTGACCTTCCCTTTATGTTTCTGGGAGAGCTGAGCCGAGTGGTCCCTAAACGGTGCTCTTGTTCGCGTACGGGGTTCGGCTCACAGGGCTCGGCTCGCTGCCTGTGCAGCGATGCCAGGGAAATGGGGACTCCTGAGCTGAAGGCCCAAGAGAGCCAGTCTCAGTCCACTCACTGGCAGGGTGGACAGCACACATCGCGTCATTTGTCACCCCATGTGAGACTGTTAGCCTCTGTGACATTTAGGTGACGGTAAACGCGGCTTATAGTTTGGTGTAGGGCAAGTTAATTAACTGGTCCCTTGTAATTAGGTAATAAATCCCAGAGTTTTTCTGCAAGGCCAGACAAAGGTTGTGCAGAAGCTGCAGAAGGCCACATTCCCAGCTATCCTGGGGTTCAGTGCACCCTGAAAGAATTGATTGGGGTGCAGGGCCTGCCCTACCGCTTAACAGATGTGGAGTGAGGAGCACTGTGGACATTTTCCCCATGGGGAGAAAGCCTCAGAGCAGGGACGCCCGGTAGCCAGGACTTGTGTTAGCAGTGCCAGGAGCCAGGGTTTGGGCTGTGTGGTGTGCATCTCAGCCACGTTCCTCACGAAAGGCATGATTTGAAGAGAAACAGGAACTTCGTGAAGAGCCCAGAGGAACTCTGTACATCTGCCTCAAGGATGCTTCTGCAGACAGGGACTGACGTGTTGAGGGTTGTGCGGATTAGGTGAATTAAGTGTAAGGAAGTAGGAAATGTTATATTTTTGTGGAGATGTGATTATTAACCATCCTTCCATTTAGAAAATAAATGCAAAAGTTTCTGGTGCCATCCACAAAGATGGTGCAGTGCTCCGATATGTTTGTATGGTCTCCATTTTTAACAATCTAGTTAGATCAGGAAAATTACTAAGTGGATGTCTTTGTTTAGTGGAGTCTAAACTTAAGTGTGAAATCACATTCTAAAATGCAGCCAACTCTTGATGAGTCACATGTGAATTACTTAGTTGTGGATTAGTGGCCAGAAGTTTGCTTTTTCCATAAATTGAGCTGAACTTTAGGAAAATGTGAGTGAGCAGATGAAGGGTCTTGAGACGGCCCCAGAAAAACAGTATGGCTGCCTTGTCTGAACCAGGGTACCAAGGGTTGAGGAGCATCCTGTAGCTGAGTGAAGAACAGAGCTCCATTTGCTACCAGAAGTGAAAGAACCCTGCTGCTACAGAGGTCTAGAAGTCAGTCACATAACCAAAGTGGGGAAATTCAAAAAGTATCTTAGATGGGGCAGAGGAAAAAGATCAACAGGAAGGAGAATAAATATAAATTCAGATTCTAAGTTTTTCCTTAGGTCACAGGATCAAGTGATAGTAGCTTTTCTTGGCCCTAATTTGAATGGAGGAAGAAGGAATACTGGTTAGTCTCAAACGCAGGTAGACACATTGGGAAATGCGCTGGTCTCACTGTGACTTTGGACCTCACAGAGAACAGGGATGGCTGTAACTGTGAAGGTCACTATGAGGGCTCGCCTCTAGTCCAAGTCCCAGCAGCGAGGCTCCCTGAACACCCTTACCAGTGCTTGTGGCGCATTTTCTTACCAGGTTCTAGATGAGGTTTCCATGTTGCACTTGACTTACCTTCATTTAAGAAGTGAGGAGGGCTGGGGATATAGCTCAGTGGAATAAGTGCTTGCCTGGCAAGCACAAGGTCCTGAGTTCGATCCCTAGTACCACAAAAAACAAAACAAAACAAAAAAAAAACAGCATCCTGAAGTGATTGGTATGCACATTAACAAGGAAAAACAGAGGACTGATCACAGAAAAGCTAATATTTCCTTTGTGATATCAGGTTCAAAATTTCCCCAAGGCGAGAGTCCAAGGATATAGATAAACCCAGGAGTACAGTTATTATCACAGGGAAGATGACTGATTGAGTGGTAGGGCAACAGAGATGAGGGAGGAGAAAAATTGACTGATCAAATGGGCCATCATCTGTGTAACTGAGTAACAAAGGTGAAGGTAACATTATGTAGGACAGCATCCAGAGCTAATTCCCTTCTACGTTCTCTATAATTCTGTATTTCCTCAATCGTTTTTGTATTAACAGAAGTGAAGATAACTTTATATTATACAGCATCCATGCAAATTCCCTACTATCTTCTCTATAATTTGGTATTTCCTTTAATGTTTTTGTGTTAACTAATGTGAAGATAACTATGTAATACAACATCCAGTTCTAATTCCCTACTATATTCTGTATAACTTTGTATTTTATGTATTGTTTATGGCTTTTCTGGTTCATATGTCTCCATTCTTTTGTCTTTAAAATAAAATTTTAAAAAAATTAAAAATAAAAAAAATAAAAAAAAGAAGTGAGGAAACTGAGGCACAATGAAGTTAGTCATAAATTCAAATTTGCACAAGTAGAATTAGAGTTGGAACTCCAGCAGTTGGGCCCTGGTCTCAGTGCTGCAGCTGTAAGACTGTTACGTCTTTACTGGTGAGTGGTATTTCCATTTGCATTTTATTACTGGCCATCCCTAGGGTGCACTTATTACCACAGATTTCTCGATTCTCTAGCTTTAAAAATTTCACATCTTAAAGACTAAGGTGCTGGGTAGTATTCTCATCTTGGTGCTTAGATAAAAGTTCAGCAAGTGTTAAACATTAATTAATGTAGTGTGCTCATATGCACTGTATAAGAGCTAGTGTTTATTGCTTTAGAAGAAAATCATTGCAAATGTAAGAATCCTACAGTGCAAGTCATTTGTGGTAGGCTGGTGTTCAGTACTGAAGCAGTCGTGAGGTGATCTGAGTGTAACTTTTAATTCCTACCAAAAAGCTTGAGAAAAGTTTAAACTATATGGATTTTACCTTCAGTTGACCTTATAAATTAAACATGGCAAGTAGATATTTATGTTGAACTGTGAATAACCCCTCATGATTATAATTCACGGGAAATGTTTGACATTAGCCAATTTTTGAACATTAGCCATGATATTGCCACCCTTGGTACTTTGGAATTTCAGTGATTTAGAAGGTAAAATTTATTAAGCAATAATTTACCTCCCTCCCACCTCCTATTCTTCATTTTTCTCCTCTCCTGACTCAATTTTTGCCAAAGCAGATACTTTTAAAAGACCTTGGGTGTACCTCAGACCATGAGAAAAATAAAAACAGCACAATAGCACAGTTACTGAGTGGTGATTTTTATGTAAGTACTGCTAGGAGCCTTCAAGATTTCAAAGTCCAAAGGCAAAGGATGACACATTAAAAGAAGAATAGTGGAAATATTCCTTCTATAAAAATGAAGTTATTAATTTTTTAAATAAAACAAATGCATTCTAAAACCAAAACAGCATGCACATCAACTATTGCAGTGCTGCTGATTCTGGAGTGTGGCACTATATGGCCTACAATTTGTGAGAAAACAGTGTGCAGTCAAACCCAGGGCCCTGGGCTGGCGATCTAGCTCAACGGCACGAGTGCCTGCCTGGCAAGCACAAGGTCCTGAGTTCAATTCCTGGTGCCAATTAAATTTTTTAAAAAAAGAGTCTTCCCTGGACAATTTAGCGAAATGATATTACAAACCCAGAGCCTTGAGTTTGACAGGCAGGCACAATATAGTTTTTTAACTTCTAGGAGGAAATTGTATAAATCTCATGTACCTTTTTTTTTTAATCTTTTTGAGGCAGGATCTCACAATGCAGTTCAGGCTGGCCTTGAGCTCACTTTGTAGCCTAGGCTGGTCTCAAACTCACAATAATCCTCCTGCCTTAGTTTTCCGAGTACTGGGATTACAGGTGTGCACCACCATGCCCAATCTCATGTATATTAGGGGCTGGGGGTATAGCTCAGTGGCATAAGCGCTTGCCTGGCAAGCGCAAGCGCACGGTCCTGAGTTCGATCCCCGGTACCGGGAAAAAAAAAA
>PVLD010036511.1:0-10904 GCA_004027595.1 Dinomys branickii
GTCTCGCCCTGGCAGCCTGGTCCGCCCTACCACATCTCCCCTGGCATCTCAGAGAAATACGCCCAGTTTAAACTTCCCAGCCGAGGTCCCGGCATTCACGCTCGCCAAGTCTGTCTCGAGCTGGTGGTGTTTATCAAGGAGGCTCGCTCCCTTGCTGCTCACCTGGTCGCCATCTTCCCCGGATCCCTACACTTCTAATTAGCCCTGTGACTTGGGGCAAGATCTTTGATTTCTCTGAGTGTCACTTTGTTTTGAGGATTAGGTTAACATCCACGTTGAGAAAAAATCAGGCTAAATTCTCCTGGACTGGCAAAAGTGTGGCTAATGCCGCCCGCAGTTGTTTTCCTGGCTAGATGTTGCTGCACATCTTCTTTAGTAGGTCTACATAGTAGACCTGGGATAGACCGGCTAAATATGATGGCAGAATATTTTCCCCGATCTGCCCTTGCTCATTTCCACCTCTGATGGCCTGATTTAGTCAATATCTCAATGTCTCTTCTAACATTAAAATATCATGATTCTATGTGAAGCCTTAGAAATGCTAGTGCTTTTAAAAATCAATTAACGTACAAATTTCTAAAGTAGAATGAAAACATAAAGCAATATAATGAGGGGTACAGGATATAATTCCTCTCATAAGAAAAACTGAAGCTCTTTGCTGTATGTGAAGCATCAATAATTCATATTTCTGTACGTGAGTCTTCCTACCTGCATAAAACTTTTATGAGTTTTCACATTCGTAAATAGAGGAAGGGTTTCTCATCCTGTCTTTATTTCATCTTTCTCCTTCAGAGATATTCCAAGTGTTCTTATGTCCAACCCTGATTCCTCTCTGGGTGAAATACGTGTTAGGGTAGCAAGTTGGTGTCTGAATTCTGTGTAAGCAATTTGTTGAACATGTTTTAAATGGTACCGAGTAAAAAGGAAGTTCTGGGTTTTTATATGAGGTGGGAGTTTAGAAATTTTACCTTTGTTTCTACTTCAGGGACACCTATTTTTTCACTTATTAATCTTTTTGATGTAGATAAAACCTAATGTTTTTAATGATAGTGAAATTTCATCACATTTGTATATTTTCCTAACTTGCTTTAGAAAGAATGTAAGTTAACTCTGAGAGCAAGGTGCATAAAAGTCACCACCTTTGCTTCATTTGACGTTGATCCTTCTGGAAGTATTATTACTCACTGTAGTGGGAATTCAAAATTTTGATTTTATTTGGAGCAATAGAAGTTACATAGTCATTCTGGAATTATTACATATTTATACTGTACAGATTACATGATATTTATAGCCCTAATTTAATAGTAAATGCACAGTTTCCATGCTGCAAATGGCATTAAAATCATGGGAACTAAGGAAAATAGATTTATTTAGGCTTCTTTGGCTGCCTGAACTCCACAAGATAAATGCCAGATTATTTTTTATTGGCAGACCCATACTTAGGAAACCATGAAAAATTTGGAATTTCCTAAATAACTGTCACAAAGATACAGTTCAATTTAGATTCTAAAAATGCATTATTATGCAGTTTCCTCCTCCACCCTAAACACTACTGTCTTGCTTTTCCTACAAGCCCTAATATTTCTGCTATGCTTTCCATATGTGTAATATGTAGTTTTAAAGATGCTAGACTATGGGTGCCTTGTTTTATTATTAAATAAAGCCATAGACAAATTTTGTCATCTTAATAGTTGCTTATTGCTTGACCTAGATTAATTTTTTTGTATCTGTGTTTTCTTTTTTTATTTTAAAGAGAAAAAAGTTCAAAACAAGATAATAGGAGGATAACAATGGTTAATGCATTGTGTATTGGTATTTTTAAATTAGTTACTCAGAGTAAAATATATTGGCATTTAATTTTTTTAATTTTAAAAGTATAATAAAAAAACAAAAAGATATTAACAAACATACACAAAGTAGCATAAGAATAGTACAATGGAATCTGACTTACAGATAGGGTGACAGGGAATCATCAATGGTTGTTGCATTACATATTGATAATTTCTAATTGTATATTCAGGAAAATAGGTATAGACATGCAAAATTGATCAGACAATTAATCATCTACTATTCCTTACAATAAAGTGACCTATAGTACAACTTCTTTTTATAGTGTGAAACCAAAAAGAACTACATCAACTACAGTAGAAAAAGAAAGAGAAAAAAAAAATCGGCATTTAATTTTGACCTGCATTCTTAAGGGACTTCAGTAAGTATTTATAAATCACCTTTTGTGAGTTCAAAACTCTTCTTAGGTTGGTGGGAATTGTAATAAACTTTCAGATGTTAGTCTTCCTCAAAGAGTTTACTGTTGTGATAAACTATTTCAAAGACAGATTGAGGTTAAAGAATAACTTTTAGGAAATTATTGTGGAGATATGAAGTCTAAGTGATAATGCTTGCTCTCAGTTTAGTATATTTATAGCAGGAACACAGGCCAAGGGATCAGGGATACACTGATGGCTCGCAGTGAGCTGTGGTTCTTGTGAAGGTGAAGAGAGAGAAGATGACTGTAGCATTAAGAATTCATGGCATAGCATAAATTAATCAAAATAGTGTCTTTATGCATAGACTGTACTGTCTCACTGAGCCTTCAGAGGTTTATGTCACCTCTACTGGAAATGATCTGTAGAAGTGTAAGACATAGGTCTGTGTGTATATATGCATCCATGTGTGAATATACAGATTCATAGTTATTGTACAGTGCAGTGGTACCTCAGTTCACTAATGCTTTTTTTTGCAAACAGAAGCATCCAGCAAAATTTTGTTTTATTTGCAAACTCTACGTTGGTGACAAACACAGCCAACACCATCTTCCCATACAAACAAATATGACTATCTTTTCCATAGAACAAATTAAGTTCGTGAGCTGAGGCACCAATATATAGCAATTGAACCACATATGTATCTATCCTTTGCTTTGTCACCTATTTATGTCTCTTTCTATCAAGTATCTACATATTTAAATTAGTTTTTTTGTTTGTTTGGTACTGGGAATTGAACTCAGGGACTTGTGCTTGCTAGGCAGACACTTGTGCCACTGAGCTTTACCCCGAGGCCCATGTATATTTAAATTTGATGCATAAATCTACTATCTGTCAACCATTATCCATCTGCTATCCACACAAATATTGTATAGACAAATACACATTACATAGCTATCTTAACCTTATTCAAAATGTAATGATCTGAAATATTTCTGAATATATACATTAATTTATTATTACCTATATCCCTGTCCATATGGTTGTGAGTGCATCCCTTTTTATTATAAAGAGAATAGAAAACAGTCATATAATAACAACAACATAGACAAAAACAAAACAAAGTGAAAACAATAAAAATGATACAGGGTTTCAGAACAAAATGATAGGAATTAACAGTGGTTGTTGTATTACATATTGTTATCTTCAAAGAAGTTGCTCAGGTTACCAGATGTAAGAAAGCAAGATTGATCAAACCATTAAGGGGAAGGAGAAAAGCAGTGTTTCCTTCTATCTGCATATTTCCATCTGTGTTCCCACGAAGCGCACGACACATGTAGACAATGTAGCTGCACATCTTTAGTGAGAAACGAGAGTTCACATTTGTTCTTCTTTTCCGTAATATCACACTTCTGTTTGCTATGGGCATTTACTAGTTTTTCAAGGCATGTCTTTGGAGAATCTCATAATTTAATCCATAAACGTGTGGTAGAATAATGTCTCTGCCTTTTCCCTCATTTCTATATTTTTTCCAAACAAAGGAGTTTTGGGATATATAAATATTCATTTCTGGTTGACCACTTTCCCAAGGTCATATTATTTTTGCTTCAATTAATATTGCATTTTGAACATTTGCATATCCCATAGTGTCTTTGGATTAAATAGAAAACATATGATTAATTCCACTGGTAGCCACATCACAGTTCTTGATACCTCATTAACATATAAATGATTCAGTTGAAAATGGAGTGGTATTCCCATTACATTTAGTCAGAATGTAGTAAAGGCTACTTTAGTAATATTTCTCTCCATTCAATTTCTTTTTGTTACTTGTTTTTGAAGATGTTTGCTGATAAATGTTAGTTTTTGCCTTGGACTCAATATGTTAGCTTTTACTTTTGTCATTGTTTCACAGTGAAACAGATAAACATTTATGTGACTATTAGCCTGCTTTTTCTTTAAGGAATCCAAGTCTGGTTCTAAGCAAATTCTCATTAGTGTGCACTTCCAGCAAGGTGTAAGTTTTGACTGACTATGCCAAGTATGAGACGAACAGGCTGTTCACCTAGTTGAGACGTGACACGGCTTTAATGCTCCTGATGCTATGTGTGCCTGGGTCTGAAGCATGGGCCAGAGATGGGGGACACCTGAGGACTTGTTGGAAAACTTACTTCTAAATTGAGAACTGGAGGATCAAAGTTACCCAGAAAAATGGAAGACGTAGGAGAACCATAGTGAAGAGATGGACTAGAGTACAGAAAGAAAGAGGCAATGGATGTGACAGGGCAGATGACTGAAAATGATTCGGTGAGGCTGGAATGTGGAACTAAAGGGAAGATGGAAAAGAGTCACAGACAGTCAGAGACTAGCTTTAAAGGCTTTTAAAAATGAGTAGGATTGCATTTTCTGACAGAATCACTGAAATCAAAGTAACCATCAAAATATGTATATGTCTAGATAAGAATGTTATTTTTGTCTCAGAAATATGAGTGTTATTCTGTATTTTCATTTAGGGCAAAATAACTTTTTAATATCTACAAAGCTCATCTAATTAACTAGTACTAGTATCAATCAATGAAATATAACATCTTTAAAATAGAATTACCTCTATGAAAACAACCTTATTTTGGTATTTCTTAAAATTTCAAGCATAGGTCTGGATAATTTCCTTCCTCTTAATCACCTAGTGTAGTTCTGAGGATGCAACCAGTATGTAGTATATTCTTTTTTTTTTTTTTTTTCCGGTACCAGGGATCGAACTCAGGACCTTGCGCTTGCCAGGCAAGCGCTTATGCCACTGAGCTATACCCCCAGCCCCTGTAGTATATTCTTGACAGTGGAAATGATACTTCCCAATTTTTCATGCCCTCCAAAATGTCTTTTAGGACCACTTTTTCCTGTATAAGCAATACAATTAGGAGAAAGATTTTCTTTGCATATTTTTATAAGAAATATCATTATTCAGGGCATTTTTGTGGAACTATTAAAAAATGAAAGGAGTTGGGAAATATATTAAAATTTATGAAGAAAAGTAATATTTACATTATTATAAGAAGTGAGAAATTAGTTGTAATACAGTTGGTATTTGCAACTATCTTAAGTAATAAAAAACTAAAAATAAACTGAAAATAAGACTACTGCAAGGAACATCCCAAAAATTTCTCCGAAAAGTTACCAATGTAAAAACTGGAAAAAAATTAACCAGCACTCATGTGTACGGTGCTAACTTTCAAAACCAGTTTTTCTCAGGTGAAATTGAAGACGTGAAGATTGTCAAGAAATACTGAGGAAAATAATGAAAGTATAATAAAAGTGAAAGGCAAAAGAAATGGTAGCTGAAAGTGGCAGCAATGACAGCTGCTGTAAAATAAATAACAAAGGGTGAAAATGTGGCATGTGAGAAAAAAAATAAAGAAATACACACCAGAAAAATATTGAGCCCCTGCAATGCTTAGCATGAACAATGATAATCCATAATTCTGACGATGTAACTCGTCTACATTTGAGTACTATAAACGTAGCTGGTTAGTCTAGGGATACATGCGAAAATGCTGGTGATAGAGATGGTAACTAGCTTTCACAAAGTAGTTCTAACTCATTTGGGATATTTAATTTCTTCAGATAAAATAATAATGAAGAATGCAATATGTCTTCTAATTTTTCATAAAGTAATTAAAAAGATAAAAGAAGTGAAGGGTCCAAAACTTGAGCTATCAGATCCCTTGTCTGAGACTTAATTTATCCAAACAACTCTTTTCTAAGCTCTAGCCACCCTACCTTGACAGTTGCGTCAGTGTTAGTAAATTAAAATCTACTTGTTTAAATAATCCAGCTATTATTATAGTTTCACTTTACCCATCTCATTTCATACAGATAGAAACCATTTGATTTCCTTCTTATTACTAAATTACTTCTTTTCTGTGTGACTGATTTAATAGAAGGTCATTTAAAAATTGTTTCAGAGAAGGATCTAATCACTTGCTTTCTCACCCATTAAGAATTAGAAATCAAGGTTTCAATAATACATTATGTGTTCAACTGGAATCCGGAGCATTCAAAGTTAGTGAAAATTATAATAGTAATCCCCTGTGCGTTACTATACTGCCTGAAGAATGAAATGAAACAAAATGCAAATGTTGAGACTTTTCTACAGTCAAAGGGTTTGGACATTTTCCACTTCTATCTGCGCAAACCACGGCGCCCAGGGCTGCCTGCGGCTCCTTATCTGCAGCGTCATACCTGAGTTGGATGCCTTAGCTGTTCTTTTCCATTTTAAATGTGTGATTCAATTTTGAGAAGTTCTTAAAAATAGTCGGCAGATTGTAAAGTTCTTGGAACGGGGCCAGATTTCCCGGAATTAATATGCGTTCTGCTCTGCCCTCAGTTACACACGGCTGCCATTGACATTTCTGGTGCGTCTTTTCATACCACTCGCTAATGTGCCATACGATGCCTTTGTACTTCCATAAACATTTCACGGAATTAGCTTTAAGCAAGTAAATTTCCATTCATTTGATATGCGGTGATACTAATAGGCATCTGTGGTCAGACTCCAGTAGAACTAACAGAAATGGGCAAAATTAAATTTTAAAAGGTCAGCGACTCCTTATTACTACATACATTTTTGCACTGCTATTGATGAAAATTTGCATGGTGTTGTAGGAATTTCTACTCCTGTTTTCAATTTATCTATTTGTAATCTAGAAGAAAACATTTTATTTGTGTTATTTCACGTTCTGTACTAATTATTTTAGAAAATATTTCAAACCACTATTTTCAGTAATGAATTAATCATGGAAAGATACATGTAGTAAAGATAATTTCCATTTGTTTTGTCTCTTTGTATATTGGTAAGTGTGTCTAAATGTTGCATGAATACTAAAATAGATATTCAAGATATTTCTATAGCCTGCAAATGTGAACCTTTAGAATACTTCTATCCTAAACTAAATGTCTAAAACATGATAATGTACTAATTATTTAGTACTAAGTGACCATAAAGTATTACAAAACCTCAAATGGACTTAAGAACTCTGTGAAGCCTTTAGCATACTTGGTAAATAATCACTTATTTACCCTACTGTATGGGATGAGATCTACAAGGAAGAAATTTCAGATACTACACATAAGTTCACCTCAACCAAAAAGAAAGGCAATCAATAGTAAGTTCAGAAAGCAAACACTTTAAAGAAATATTCTTGGTATATTCTGGGGAGCTGGAGTCTCTTCCAGTTGTATTAATGTGTAATTATCACTAGATATTGAAACACCAATTTCCACAGGTCTCTTCTGTTTCGACTGCTTATACGTTTCCTTTAGAATGACTGTGCCACTCCTTTGAAACTGCACTAGGGTTCATTAAAGTCAGTGGTTTTGCTTTACATAGTTAATAGTTACATATATTTCAGGTAGGAAACAGAAGGTTTGCAATGTGCCAGATTAAGAAACGAACATCTTGCCAGGCATGGTGGCACATGCTTGTGATTCCAGCACTTGGGCGGCTGAGGCAGGAGCATCAGGGAGTTTGAGGCCAGCCTGGGCTACATAGTGAGTTCAAGGCCAGCCTCCACTGCTTAGCAAGACTGTGTCTCAAAACAAACAAACAAACACACAAGCAAACAAACAAAAAAGAAATGAACATGTTGTGGTATGGAGCTAAGAATTCACTGGCGTAATAGAAAAATCATACAGGAAATAGAGAAACAACCCTAAGTGACCTATTTTTGAAAAGAGGTTGTGTTGAATTTATAGTAGAAAGCGGTGGCATTATCCCAAATCTTCCAGTTACAGGCACCTGTCTTTCAGGTGCAGCAAGCGATTACTACTAAAGGGTATGTTACTTCCTTTTACAGATGATTGCTTTTGCTGAGTAAAACCTAGGCTAGGTTGACCTTAGCTGCTGTCCTGGAAAATGACCAATATATCATCTCTCCTATTATCTCTGCATCTAACCTTTGGCAAAGTTCAGTAGATGACTAGCACAGAGACACAGGTTCTGATCCTCGTAGCCCTGAGGAATACAACCCTGGTGCTCCATTCGTGCTCAGAGCTCCCCGTAGAGTTAGGCTATGGGTAGGTCTCAACTAAAGCCAAATTTGAGCTTCTTTTTCATCTACCACATCCACATTCTCGCTGCTTTTTAGTTTCCTCCTGACAGCGCACCCTCAACAAATCCCTTGCACAGAAATCTAATTCTCAGCTTCTAAGCAACTGATCCTAAGACAATGCAAATTTCACTCTTGTAGTTTTCGAATCTTTATCTACAAATAATTCATTTTAGACATTGTGAGTGGAATTGAGTAAGAAATGATTTCTTGCTTTTTTAGGCACTCTGGGGTTGATAAGTGAACAGATACTGGGTCATTATGCAACACTGTGTGTTAAGATGGAAAAAAAACCCCAAGAAGTCTGGCAAATGGTGAAGTTTTAAAAAGAGGTGACAGGTGAGTGGCTT
Source organism: Dinomys branickii (assembly GCA_004027595.1). NCBI lineage: Eukaryota > Metazoa > Chordata > Mammalia > Rodentia > Dinomyidae > Dinomys > Dinomys branickii. The sequence goes on from PVLD010036511.1 coordinate 8,659, forward strand.
ATTGGTCAGTAGGGACTTGTCCAGTCATACAAAAGAGAGAAGAAATTCTCTTGTCCAAAACACAAAAGAATGATGTCACTGGGAAACCCCCATAAGCTCAATGTGTTCCGTAAGTGCCAGTGGAAGAGGGGTGGAAAATGAATGTTCCTTCGATGGAGGGGTAGAATCTGTAACACAGTCACTGCGGCAGAGGATGAGATATTGTTATAGAGATTATGAATTTCTAAGGAACTTGACCTTGAGAGAAATTCGAGATATTTACTGTGCAGTGGGTCTGACAAACAGACTATAAGATGAATATTGAAGATGCCACTTCGCCAGCTGGGCATTTTGGATTTCGCAAAGTGTACGGGGAAGGTCTGTTGATTCTGCCACCAAATAGTTTGGCACATTTTATTTTTACTTACTTGCTTATTTATTTAGTTATTTGAGGCAGGGTCTCGCCATGCAGTTCAGGTTGGCCTTGAGCTCACCTTGTAGCCCAGGCTGGCCTTGAACTCGCAACAGTCTTCCTGCTTTAGCCTCCCAAGTGCTGGGATTACAGGCGTGCATCACCGCGCCCAGCTGCACATCTTTAGATGAAAGAGCAAATATCTACACATTTTTACCATTAGAAAATCTTTACCAATACCCCCCTCTCATATCTGTAACGTGGCTTTACTTGGCAAATTAATTCCCTCTCTCCACTCTTTATTCAACTAAACTTCTTTGTGTCTGTTGAAAAATTTTATAAAACCAAATTTTGTCTGTAGTGGTGGCGCATGCCTTTAATCCCAGCACTTGGGAGGCTGAAGCAGGAAGACTGTTGCTAGTTTGAGACCAGGCTAGGGTGCAAAGTGAGCTCAAGGCCAGCCTGAACTGCATAGTGAGACCCTGTCTCAAAAAGACAAAAAACCCAAATTTTATAAACTTCATGTTCTGAAACCCTTGTCCTCCTTCGGTTTAAATGCATCAGGTAATTCTCCAACACTACTAATTTGTTAGTGTCCTTTGCCAATATTGCTTTGTTTTCATGTAATACCAATTCTTTCATTGCTTAAAACATGTTGCAGTTTCAAATATTTTTGACTGAAAATGCAAAAGCAATGGTTTCCACTAGAATTTTCCCTGTGTTTCTTCAGGCATAGGCAGTGGAAAGTTCAAGTGTATACTATTATGAAGTCTATATGGTATTTTGAAGTTATAAGAACAGCTGAAAATGAGGTATAGTGAGGATCCCAAGGGGCAGGTCGTATGAGAAGTCTATTTTGAAACATGGGCACAGAAAATACGCAGAGTCTTGTGTGGGAAATCTCTAGGACAGATGCTCTGAATTGTAGGCATTGGTTTGCAAAGGAATTGATCCTTAAATGGATCCATGTAGCCAACATGAATTAATATCTGATGTTATTTACTTAATTAGGATTAATGATTCAACCAAGGAACCGAAGGGGGATTTGTTAGTCTTTACATAAAATACCTAACTAATTTGAAAGAGGAATAAGAAGCACGCCACCACCTGCCAGAATGAAGTGCAGAGGACTTCTGATTTCCAGTTCTGATTACTATTTTTGAGTGGGGATGTCTACTTTCAGAAAACATTCTATCATCATTTTTATTAATTCTTTTTTTTTTAGGCTAGGAAATAATTTATTGAATAAAATACAGAAGAAAAACCATTTATAAAGAATCCACTTGAATTCCTAATACAAAAAAGTACAAATCCTTTTGTGCAATTAAAAGCTGAGAAATAAGTTTACAAAGAAATCCAATGACAGCAGCATCCTGGCAAACTATAAAATCAAAAATGTTTTCCTTTTATGAATGTGTAAGTAGTTATTCAGTAAGGAAAAAATACACAGAGGATATTAATATGCAGCAACAAAGAGGAAAGCCAAAGGGAGACAATAACAAAGCAGAGGAAATTTAACATAAAATATATATATTTCTTAGGCCCTGGAGGAACAAAAATTAAGATGAGACAGCATTTCATACCTAACATGTGAGTCAATTCTTCATCTTGGCAAATTATGAGAACTGGTATGTAAGTGGGCATAGTTTTTTTTTAAATTTTATTTTAAAGACAAAAGAATGGAGACATATGAACCAGAAAAGCCATAAATAATACAGAAAATACAAAGTTATACAGAATATAGTAGGGAATTAGAACTGGATGTTGTATTACATAGTTATCTTCACATTAGTTAACACAAAAACATTAAAGGAAATACCAAATTATAGATAAGATAGTAGGGAATTTGCACTGG
>PVLD010036512.1:0-10904 GCA_004027595.1 Dinomys branickii
AACTACAAAGATCAGAGCAGAAATGAAGGCAATGGAGACGTATCTGAGAAAGGTACAAAGAACTTGTAAGCCGGGCGTGGTGGTGCACACCTGTAATCCCAACACTTGGGAGGCTGAGGCAGGAGGATCATCTTGAGTTTGAGACCATCCTGGGCTACAAAGCGAGCTCAAGGCCAGTCTGAACTGCATAGCGAACCCCTGCCTCAAAAAGACAAACGAAACAAAAACAAAACAAAGAACTTTTACAACCAAATAACAGGGAAACAAATAATTAAATCTTAAAAGGGCCAAAGACCATAGCAGATACCTCACCAAATGAAGATAGATGGCAAATAAATATATGAAAAGAGGCTCTACATCATGTCTTCAGGGAAATACAAATGAAAACAATGAGATACACTGTCCATGTGTTTGAATGACTAGAGTCTGGAGCATGACCATACTGAATGCGGGGTGAGGCAGTGGAGCAACATGAACTCGTTCATTGCTGGGCAAAATGCAGAAGCAGACAGCCATGTTGGAAGACTTGCAAAACTAAACACACTCTTATACTACCAGCAGTCATGCTTCTTGGAATTTGCCCAGAGGAATCGAAAATGTAGGTCCACACAAAAACCTGTACACAGATATTTACTGTACCTCTATTCATAAATGTCAACACTTGGAAGCAACCATGATGCCCTTTCATAGTAAGTGGGGAAACTGTGCTAAATCCAGACAATGGAGTATTATTCAGCACTAGAATGAAACTAGCTATCCAGCTATGAAAAGGCACTGCAGAAATGTAAATACCTATTATTAAGAGGAAGAAGCTAATCTGAAACCATACCATGATGTCAACTATATGTTATTCTGGGAAAGTCAAAACTATGAAGGTTGTTAAGAACATTAGTAGTATTGCAGCAAACCCATCACCACCGAAAAACCAAGCAGCATTCGGAGAGGTGGAGGCAACCAGTTTATCACGCCAGTGCACTCAGAGGAGCGAGGCAGCCCAAAGTCTGAACCCCGAGCAGCTCTTGTTGTTTCTTTATACAGGAATGGAGGGCGGGGAGCATGATAGACAGTTGTTTTGTGCTCGCAGCCATTTGGATCTGAAGTCTCAGTTTTCCAAAGTTTTGTTCTCCTCATCAGTAGTCAGGGATTAGAAGAGAGGGAGGGATGAACTGGAGGGCTGCGGACGGTGAAACCCGCTGTATGATACTGTACTGGTGAATGTGTCATTGCGTATTTGTCTGAATCTGTAGAACGGATTGTTACCGTTCGGTATGCACCCATTCATATAGAATGGGCATGTATAATCCAGGCTCTTGTGCATGATGAGGAAAGAACTGCGGGGTGTACACCCAGAAGCAAGTGCCAAGCAGCCATATTTATTAAAGATCACAGGAACTTGTGCTCTGGGCAAGTCCATGCCAACCAAAGATAAGGCACCAACAGAAAAAGGTGCCGGGGTGACAGAAAAGTCAAACCACTGCACAAAGGCCACAGCACACACTAGCAGCAGCAGCACCTAGATAAATCAGGCTTTTGGAATTTAAAGGATATGCACCTCTGCTCAGGTGCCTTTCCCAGGAATCTCTGGGTGTGGCTGACAGGAATGACCAACAGGATGCTGAGTCACCTTAGGGCCTCTCAACATGCATGATTGTCCCAGATTTCACTCTGATCTTAATTACGACATGTAGCACGTATTTATGAACCTAATGAGGTGCGAGTAAGGTAAAGGTGACTGAAGATCAGGTTGGTAGATTCGACACACATAGCTTCAGAGATCTCCTGGGGTTTGATTATTTTATTTTCTACCTCTTTTAGGACAGTGGAAGCAGGAATGATCCTAGGATGCTGTTTGGAATTAAATGGGTGGAAAGGAGTGACTCCCTCAGCTTCCTGATTTCTAGCTGTACTAGGACCACACCATGAGTGAACCCTGATATAAACTGTGGCCTTGGGACAGTGATGCGGCAGGTGTAACAAAGGTCCCCCTTGCCTGAGCAATGTTGGTGATGAGGCGGGCTGTGCATGTGTTGGAGCAGGGGATATATTGGGAACTGGGCATCTTCCCCTAAATTTTCCTCTGAATTCAAACTACACTAACAATAAAGTCAAAAAACAACAAGGGATACTGGCAGAAAAAAATGAGAAAAATTTAGAAAGCAGTAAAGGAGATAAAAAAAAACTAGTTCTAAATAATTTTAAGAGAGGATGGAGGATCTGAGGTTGGATGTAAAGATGAAAGTTTTTGGAAGAAGGATTTCAGCCACATATGAGATATTAACATTGGGGATGGGAAGAGAGGGAGAAATGGGAAATATTTTAAAACATCTTTCTATGCAATATGAATAGAATTTCCCTTTGAAGCTTTAAAAAATATTTTAGTAGGTGTTGGAATGTAGTTCAGTGGTAGAGCATATATTTAACCTGCATGAAGTCCCAGAATGAAAACAAATACAAAAATTATTTAATAAAAATGTGTTTAGTTTTTTGGTTGTTTGTTTGAGACAGGGTCTCTCTCTGCAGTCCAGGCTGGCCTTGAACTCATTATGTAGCCCAGGATAGCCTGGAATTCACTGTAATCCTCCTGCCTCAGCCTCCTGAGTGCTGGGATTATAGGTGTGCGCCACCATATCCGACCATATTTTATTAAAACTTAAATTACATTTGAAATTGTTTCTTGAATATCGAACTGACATTTCTCTGAAAATACCACCATGTTAAGACTGGCCCACTGTACAGCTCAATTTCCTGTGTGTTCCATGTCCAACTCTTACTCATTTTGAAGTAATGCATTAAGACCCTTACTTTCCTCAGTCCTGGAGGGAGTGCGCAGAATTGCGTACTTGGTAAACTGTGCCATGGGGCTTCTCTTCTGTTCTTTTTTACTTTTTTTGTGGCCCTGGGGATTGAACTCAGGACCTTGCACTTGCCAGGCAGGCGGTTATTACACTGGGCTATAGCCGCAGGCCCAAATTATTTATTGTTCTTTCTTTTTTTTTTTTGGTGTCAGGAATTGAACTCAGGACCTTGTGCTTGCCAAGCAGGTGCTTGTGCCACTGAGCTATATCCCCAGTGCCATGGAGCTTTTCTAAGAATTAAGGAAACCTCTACTAGTCTATAAACTTATGCTTTATGTCAATATTATTCAGATAGTAGAGTCAACTACTACACAGCCAGTGATTTTCTCTAATTAAAGCATTCCATGACTCCTTCCCTTTTCTTCATTCATCTTTTCTACCCCACTCCCCAACTCAAATCTGAAAGTAGTTGTAAGTGCAAATGAAGTTGAGAACCTAAGGAGGATATTTTACTCTAAATGCATCTGGAGTTTAAAAATCTATGTTAAATAATGTAAATCCCATTCTAGATTATGTGTGGAAAAATACATATTACCATGCTGAGGAGGGTATGTTTACTATGGCATTTTTATGAGTGTCAAATTTGACATTGCCAGATGTCACACAGTTAGGTTATCTTACACAGATAAAAGTCATTACTGGAATTATTTCGTACCTTAAAATTGTTCTTACATGCTCTATATTCTCATGTAATTCAGCCTTACACAGCCCATCTGCAATGACGGCTTGCAGTGGTATCTCTTTTCTGTTAAAATAGCTGTGGATAATACCTCAGCAGTAGTGAGCACATGTAGTGCTAGATCTCAGTTTGTGGTGATTATATCCCACTGAACAGAACCAGGGCTCCTTGGAGAAGCAGATGATTCGAAATTGAAGTAGGGAGAGTATAAGGAGCTTGGAATATCTTGTGCCGCAAAGTACAGAAGTGCTCCAAGCCTGGTAAGTTCATGTCCCAAAGAAGAAAGAAACCAGCTTGAGAGGGCTCCCACTTGTTAGCCATAGGACAATTCTGGTGTCAAAATGAATAATGACTGGGACAGATGGTGTTAAATTAAAAATTTTGAACTAACACTACTCTTTAAAAAAATTAAGGGGAAAGGAAAAGTTGCTTACAGGGAAATGTCAACTAATTAATGTAGATTTATTAGAATTTTAAAACCAGAATGAGTTTGGGGATTTTACAAGACCCTACTGCAAGAAAAAAGAAAAAGGATGGGGATTTAGCTTGGTGCAAAGGCCCTAGATTTAATTCCCAGTACTAGAAAATAAACAACCAATGATATTTTGCAACCACTGTGATAACAATTGATTCAGGCCAGAATCACCAATAGATATAAAATCACTGAGTGAAATGTCAGGGAAAATATTCTCACAAAGCCTCAAAGTACTGTTTCTTGACTCCATAGGTTTTTGCGTTTTCTGTCAGGTGTCTCAGACAGAAGCATCATGGCTCAGGGACAAGGCTTTTATTCTTACGCTCTTAAGCTCTTATGCTTAGGGGAAAAGGTGCAGGGGACCAGAATATCAAACCAGAGCAAAGATGTAAAGCTTTGATGGCATCTACAGGGCCGACAGGGACTGAGTCTCTTGATCATCACATACACAGGTGTAAATGTGGAATTTTTGCTGCACCGGTTCTCTTCTTCATGCCTCTTCACGTCTCCTCATGTGGTGCATGTCCATTACCATTTTAAATAAAGTAGAGCTTACGATGTTTCTTTAATGACTTCTTTTGGTGGGTACTGGGGATCAAACTCAGGACCTTGCCCTTTCCAGGCAGGCACTTATTCCACTCAGCTATATCCCCAGCCCCACTTTAGTGGCTATTATATGCATTCACTTTTCCCTTACTGACTGAAATTTCTCCCTTTTCATCTGGGAATGTTCCTAAATGGGTCTTGGAGTAGGGCAGATCAGTTTCCCGCCTTAGCGGTTTTGATGGTAATGATCTTGGTTTTTTTAAATTGTTGTTTTCTTGTCACTGGGACACAATACCCAACATCCACAATTTAAAGGAGGAGGAGAAGCTTAGCTTAGCTCACAGTATCAGGGGACTCAGTCCATGGTCAGTTGGCTCTAAAGCAGAACCATAATGGCAGAAGGGCTTCGGGGAGCAAAGCTGCTAAGGTCATGGCAGCCATGCAGCAGAGCAGGAAGGCGTGGGGGACCAGATGGCACTGACCCCAATGCTACGCCTCCATGACCCACCAAGGCGCATCCATAAGTATGTTCCACCAGTCCCCAAGCCAATCAAATTGACACTCCACCTGAACTACCATAGTCTTTTTCTCTTTCTTGTTTGTTTGTTTTTGTTTTTATTGTTTGTTTCTGGCTTCTTGTTATTTCTACTGATCACATAGTCTTTGAAGGTTGAGCTGACTTCCCATCCACCCTTCTCTTAGTGTGTTATGTTAATTTTTATAGCTTTGGAAAACTGGTCTACTTTTTAACGCTCAACTCCCTGCTATGTTTATTAACCCCAGAGGACTGAGGGCTAGCTTAGCCATTTCAAGACCACTAGTTATAATTATAAAGAGAAAAAAAGGCACCTTTATAATGGCAGTTATAATGCAGAGGTCTGGCAGACACCACTTGAATTAAATGATTAAACTTAATGCTGCCAATAATGGGAAAAATTGACATCAAATACCCTTTGATATGATGTACCAAGGCCACAGATCACCCATGAATTATTCTCACAAAAAAGATGAGAGAGACAGAGAGAGACAGAGAGACAGAGACAGATTGATTAATTGATTGATTCTAATCATTGGGTAAGAATCAGACAAACCAAATTCAAAAACATTATGTAGAGTAGCTGACTTGGATTCTTCAAATATGTCAGTCATGCAAGACTAAAAAAATAAGTCCAGGGCTTACCTTTCTAAGAAGAGTCATGACACCTAAATCTAATATGTACTCTTTAATTGGATCTTGAATTTAAAAAGTATAAAGGATCTAGGTGCAGTGGTACACACCTGTAATGCCAGCACTTGGGAGGGTGAGGCAGGAGGATCAGAAGTTCAAAACCAGCCTGGACACCATAGCAAGACCCTGTCTCTCTCTTTTTTTTTTTTGGTACTGGGAATCAAACTCAGGACCTTGCACTTGCCAGGTGGATGCTTGTGCCACAGAGCTATATCCCCAGCAAGACCCTGTCTCAAACAAACATACAAAGTGTAAAGTACAAAGTATTAGTTAGGGTTCTCTAGAGGAACAGTCAGTAGACAATATATATCAGGCGACTTCTTAGGTAGGCTTACAGGATCAGAGGCAGGAGAGTCCACAGTGGCCACTTGTGGGATCGGAAGGAGGAGGATCCTGTAGCTACCAGGCTAAGATGATGGAAGCTGCAGGACAAGAGGGACCAAGGATGTAGCACCAGTTGAAGGTCAAAGGCCCAAAGCTCATGGAGGGTCTCTGGTGCATCTTTCCTGGAAGGCTGGAGAAACCAGAGACCTGGAGATGGATGTCCAAAGATGACAGGAGCGAAGTACAGACCGGCTCATGAAGGCTGGAGCACTTTAAAATGGGCATGCTTCTTTCTGCGTTCCCTTTTTATTCCATCCAGGCTCCAAGCCCATTGGTCGGTGCCACCCACATCCTGGGCGCGTCTTCCTCCTCAGTGTGCTGCCTGCACCCCAGACACACCCAGAACTGTGGCTTGCTAACCTGCTGGGTGTTTCTTAATGCACTCAAGGTGACGCATCATGATTAATGGTCACAAAGGGACATATTGTCAGTAGTTATATTGTTCTTATTATAAGAAACATGAATACGGAAATGTGTATTAGATAACAGTTTAGTGTCAATGCTAAATTTCCTAAGTGTGATAAATGTATTGCAGTTAAGCAGAAGGATATCTTTTTCTTATAAAACTATGTTTCACAGGTAATCTAATTAATAAATGGCTAAAGAACTTCTCAAAAGAAGATGTGACTAATAAATGTGTTTTTTTCCATAACACACACACATGTACACACACACGCACACAAATCCAACATCTTTAGCTATGGGGAAATGCAAGTCAAAACTACATTGAAACTAAAAGCCAATCAGAATGGCTCTTGTAAAAAAAAGTAGTAAATCCTGGTGAAGACATGGAGAAAAAGCACCCTTATATGCTGTTGGTGGGGAAGTAAATTAGAAACTGTGGGACCCAATAGTTTTTATGGAAACCAATATGAAATTTCCTTAAAAATGAAAAAGAGAACTGCCATAAGATCTGGCTGTGCCACTCTTGGGTATGTGACTGGAGGAATTGAAATCAGGATATAATAAAGATACCTGAGTGGCCATGCTTCTTTCTGCTCTGTTCACGATAGCCAAGATGCGGGGTCAGCATAGGTCCCTGGCCCCGGATGAATGGATAAAGGCACATACCGGATGCACAGTGGGGCATCATCCAGCCAACACCAAGAAGGAAATCGTGCCACTGGCAGAAAAGTGGATGGACCTGGAGATGCTTGTGTTAGGTGATATAAGCCAGACACAGAAAGACAAGTATCATGTCTTTTCTCTCCTGAGTGGAAACTGAAAAGAGAAAAAGACCTGAGAATAAAAAAAAGACTAACAGGAGAGGTAAGAGAAGTGGGCTGAGGGAAGGGAAGGCAAAGATGGATTTGAACAGTGCTCGGTATCTGCGTGTTTGGAAATATCACAGAGAAACCTATTAATTTGTGCAATTGATATGAGTTAATAGTTATAATTTAAAAATTTAAAAAGCATAAAAATATGTTTGAAGTATGTATGGGTGAAATGTCAAGATGCCTGAAACTTATGTTTATATCTTTCACAAAAAATGTGTCCATGGGCACACTTACACAAAACATTAAACAGAAGGCCATTTCCAGCCCAGTCTGGGCAACTTTGCAATTTAGCAAGACTCTGTCTTGAAATAGAAAGCTAGAGATATACCTCTTTGCGAAGGCCTTGGGTTCAATCACCAGGATTAAAAGAAAAAAAAGTACAATAAGGACAGAAAGCGCACTCCATGCCTTCTCGTCACCTGCCTCCATGGGTGTGTCCTGCTGTGTGAGCGCATTCCCCTGTGTTCTGCAAATTCTTCAGATAGGAATGAAGCACGTGGACATGCTGATGGTAGGGTCTTAAGCTCTTGATCTACATCACAGAGAAAAAGATGGAAGAGAAACTCAAATGGTACAGCTTAAGCACTTATCTTCTTTCCTACAGGTCTGGTCTCTAGCCCCTTATTTTTGGTGGCTGTCTGGATTTTATCTGCCTTGGCGGCTGCTTTGTCACAAGGATGACACAGTTCGCACAGCCTGGAAGGAGTGCTAGACGCCAGCTAGCAGGCACTGTAAAATGCATTCCTGAAAGTCAGAAACGACATTTCTCATCTGGTTTTTGGGTTTTGCCTAGTTTTTATCTGTGTGTGTGTGTGTGTGTGGTACTGGGGAATAAACCCAGGGCCTTTGCATCGAGCTACATCCTTGCAACCCCAGACACTTTATATTTTTTATATTTTTAAATTTTTACAACAGAGTCTTGCTAAGTCACTAAATTGCCCAGGCTGGGCTTCAACTTGTGATCCTTCTGCCTCAGCCTCCCAGAGTGCTGGGGTCACAGGTGTGCGCCCCCATGCCTGGCTTGTCCTGTGGTTTTGAAAGCTGTCCTCCTCTAATATTTGTGCAGACCTGCCTTCTCTAGGGCACATTCTGCCTCCAAGTTGTCTGTCTTCCCTAACGGCTTTCCTTCATCTGCGTGACCTAGCCGTGGTGTGTCACTTGTTTATGTATGTCACTGGGAGCCCTGTGGCACTCCTTTGGCTGCCTCTACTCGTTATTTATTTGTCCCTTATGATTACTTATTTAAGTCGGTCACTTTATTTGAAATGATAGTTTTACAAAAGTTTAAGCAGCTGAGCATTTTTTTTTTTGCAGTACTGGGGATCGAACTCAGGACCCTGCACTTGCTAGGCAAGCGCTTATTCCACTGAGCTATGTCCCCAGCCCCCAAGCTGAGCATTTGGAAAAGGCAGGAGAGATGATCAGGAGACACAAAACACCACAGAGAGCAGGGCCTGTGAGCTCTTCTTTTTAAGTTACTGTTGGTGTATTCTTCTGAGATGTACAACACCAGGGTTTCATAGGCACATCCGGAGTGTGCTGAGTACAACACTCAAAGTACACATCCACCAATGTCGCAGCGACCCTGCGTGAGTGTGTGTGTGCGTGTGTGATGCGTGTGTGTGTGTGTGTGTGTGTGTGTGTGAGTCTCTTTGTCTGCCTTCTTTTCATTTCCCGAGTCCTCTTGGTCTCCTGTTGGCCAATCTCTCCTGATTACTTTAAATCCCCTTGTGGTTGTTTTGGACTCTAGTAGCTTGAATGTGAAAGAAGGCTCATTTGCTCTTTTCATGGCTGCAGAACATGGCTCCCCTGGACAAACTGAAGACCCATGTGTGCAAGTTGCAGATCTAGACTCATTGTTAACTGAGCACCTACTATATGTCAGACACTGCATTTGGTTTTTTTGTTTTGTTTCGTTTGTTTTTTTTTGTCTTTTTGAGACAGGGTCTTGCTATGCAGTTCAGGCTGGCCTTGAGCTCACTTTGTAGCCCAGGCTGGTCTCAGTCTTGCAATGATCCTCCTGCCTCAGCCTCTTGAGTGCTGGGTTTACGGCCACGTGCCACCGCGCCTGGCTAGACACTGCATTTGGAAGTGAAGGAAAAGACTGACTGAGATACAATGCCCTGACTCAGTGCTTCAAAGTGTTCCATGCCAGCTTCACAGTGCTCTCATCTGAAGAAAAGCGCTAGGGATAAAATGGTTTAGGAATTGTGTTCCACTGTTAGTAAGAGACAATAAACAAGGGCTTAAATAAATTGGGAGGTCATTTAAGTCATCCAAGTCCCAGGATCTTTCTATCCTTCTTTGCCCTTCTTAGCAAACAATTTCCACCCTAAAGTTTGCCCCCTGATTGCTAGATGGCTGATGTAGCTCCAGGTATTGTGTCTGTGTCTATATTCTAGGCTGGAGAAGACAGGGAAAAGGAAGAGGGGCAGAAGGGCACCTGCAGAGTGAGTCAATTTCTTTTTAAAGAGATTTTCCAGAATCTCCACTTAAAACTTGTGCTTAAGAATCGTTGAGAAGTCCAAACTCACTCAAATGGGCCAGCAAATAGAAGGGGACACGTGCAAGCCATTCCTCCTTTTTGCTCTGGTTGTTTTTGCTGTGCTCTGCTGCCATGAAGTTTGCCCTCTGCCATGTGCCACTCTGCCTCTGAAGCAGCCAAGTATGGACTGAAACCTCCACAAACTACTTCCGGGAAGATGGCGACCAGGTGAGCAGCAAAGGAGCGATCCTCCTTGATAAACACCACCAGCTCAGGACAGACTTGGCGAGCGTGAATGCCGGGACCTCGGCTGGGAAGATCAAACTGAACGTGTTTCTCTGAGCTGCCGGGGGAGATGCGGCAGGGCGGCCCAAACTGCCGAGGCGAGACACAGGAAAGCCCCAGACACTGTGAGCCAGAGACGCTCCGCGAGGGGAGGGGGCTTGGCTGGGTCCGAGCGCCCTGGGGGTACAGCCAGCTCGGTCCCTCCCGCCTCCCGAGCTGGCGAAGCTTGCGGGCGACTCCTGACAGAGATCGGCTTTTTAGCAGCGGCAACGCCCGGCAGTCTCACATTTCGCGCCCATCGAGCAGGCTGCGCAGCCTAGACCCTCGGCAGCCTGCGGTCCGTGGCCAGGGCGGCGTGAGCAGCATAGGAGTGGAGCAACCCGCTCCCTCCCCCAGACCCACAGAGCGCCAGGAAACAAGTGGCTGTGAGCGGCGGATCGCGAGCATAGCACAGAAAACTGGCACCTTGGAACATTCCTGCCTGCAGGGACCCGAAAACTGGTGAGCTATCTGCGCTCGCGACCAGATCACCGAGTGGGGGAGGAGATCCATCCCTATACCTGCAGGGAACCCTGGGAGGGCGGGGGAGCGGTCTTACACACCTCACCCAGGTCACTCGGTAGGGAGTATCTAACCAATATCTGTACAGCCTTTTAAGCGGAACTCTCAGCAGAAAGCTTAAGGGACATT
>PVLD010036513.1:0-10894 GCA_004027595.1 Dinomys branickii
CCCTACTATCTTCTCTATAATTTGGTATTTCCTTTAATGTTTTTGTGTTAACTAATGTGAAGATAACTATGTAATACAACATCCAGTGCTAATTCCCTACTATATTCTGTATAACTTTGTATTTTCTGTATTGTTTATGGCTTTTCTGGTTCATATGTCTCCATTCTTTTGTCTTTAAAATAAAATTTAAAAAAAAACTATTAACTAAGTTAATAACACTAACAGTCATGGGCTAATAATGACAAATTTGTTGGGTTTTAAATAAGATGCAGCTAAAGTTCTAAACTCTTCTGTGAAACTAGTTGAAGCATGATTAGATTTAAAGAATTAAATGGATGAAGATAGAGATGCTGATTAATACTGTGGATAAATGCTCATGCAAAAACAGAAGATTCCTGACTTGCCTCAGGATTTAGTAGGCTTTGCACAAAGGCCCCTCCACTGGGGGATATTGTTGTGCTTGAATCTCTTCATGTGGTATGAGTTCGAGCTCAGGATGATGTGTTCAGGGAGAGTAATTGGAAGTAAAAACGACAAGAATGGCCTCAGAGGCACCAGTGTTGAGCTTTTCCTGTTACTCTGTTCTCCTGGTATCAGGGCCTGTCAGCATGTACCCTAGCTGAAGAGTGTGCTGTGCGAGGAATTAGCCTGGGACTGATTAAAAATACAGTGATCCAAACTGAAGACAATTGTTTTTTAGAGCCTCTTAGTGCTAGTTCATGATTGTCTGATTAAAACAAATCCCAACCTGGCACAGGAACTCAGTGCAACAGTTGTGGCACAAGTCACACGTGTCTCCATGTTAGCTCCTGCTCCTCATTGGAAGCTGTGTCCCCACCCGTGACTCGCGTTGTGCATATCTCTTACCACCCCACAGGGTGGTATGTGGATGTCTCCGTACTGGTCCATGAATGTGTCTTTCTTCCTAGGTCCTCCTAACAGTGTCTCCCTGCTCTGGGCTTCTCTCTCAAGCCCTGCATGGTTTAAAGTAATTTTACCTATTGAGAGGCTATGTTTGTTCTACCCTGAAAAAAGTAAGGTAGGCCTTATTATATGAACTTGAGTTTTTGCACTGAGCTCTAACTTCTTCACCTTTAAAACTGAGATTGTTAACATCTAATTCATAAGACTGTTGTGAGCATTAAATGAGCCCATGACACCAAGTAGGTTCTCAGTAAGTATTATTTTCATTTTTTTTTAAAGCAGCCACTAGAAAAATCAACTCAAAAAGTAAAATTTCCAAAAGCAGAAGAAAAGTAAAATGGTGAAACCTAAAGGAAAAAAAAGAAACAAATGACATAATAAGCCATAAAATAAAGTAATAAAACATTATTAATAAGTAAAGTAACTGAATTTCCAGATATAAAGCAACAGTTGTATCCTGAATATTTTAAAAAATTTGGCTGTGTCCGATTTTGAAGAAATAGTTAAAAAATAAGGACATAGGGCTGGGAATAAAGCTCAGCAGCACAAGCACCTGCCTGGAAAGCGCAGGGTCCTGAGTTTGATTCCTGGTACCCCCCCCAAAAAAAAAGACAGAAAAGCTGAAAGAATAAAAATGATGTGAGTCAAAATACTAAGCAGAAGAAAGTTGGTGTAAGTATATAAATTTTTCAAAAAAAGTTCTCATGGTAAAAGTATATACCAAAAAAGTTAGAATAGTAAATTTTCTGTGATATGTTTTATTTTAAATATCTAACTTCCTTTTGTTTGGGGGGGTGATTTACCAGCTAATCCAAGTGGATCTTGGCCTCCCTATGTAGTCCAGACTGGCCTGAAACTTAAGATCTTCGTGCTTCAGCCTCCTGAGTGCTGATGTTACAGGGCTCCACCACCACATACGGCTTCTAGTTTATTTCATTTTTGAGGCTATATTAACCTTGGCATCAAAAACTTGCAAAGTCAGCAAGATAAGGAACTTTATAAACCATTATAATTGAAATCTAAACGAAACAGTAGGAAACTGAACTCAACAATGTTCACAAAAGAAATACATCATGACCACACTTAACTCAAGCAGTTAAGGCTATATCATTATAACTTATCATATATATATATGATATATATAAGATATATATGATATATATAAAATACAGATAATCTCAAAGATTTACATGAAATATTTTATAAAACCTAACATAGCCATTGATGATTTAAAACTCTGTCTCTATCTCTGTCTTTCCCTCTCAGTAGTCCTGAAGAAACTTCTTTAACCTAATTTGGGGTAATAAGAAGTATTTCTAATAACCGGTAGTATCCATTATATTTACTGGTAAGATGTCAAAACAGTGTGTCCTAAGGTTAAAAACAAACAAAGAGGCTTCTTATCCTTGAATAAAGATTCAGTGTTCTGTTGGGACTCTTAGCAGCACAATAAAGTATAGAAAGAAAGGTTTTTGAATTGAAAGGAAACAAAGTGAAATTACTACTTGATGTTATCAATTCAGAAAATGTGAAAGAATTTCTGGGTAAATCAGAATTAAAAGAGATCAGCAGCAACAAAACTAAAATATTGAACTACATCAGAATTTAAAACTGGCCAGACATGGTAGCACACGCCTAAAATCCCAGCACTTGGAAGGCTGAGGCAGGAGGCTCCCTGCAGGTTTGAGGCCAGCCTGGGCTACAAAGTGAGTTCAAGGCCAACCTGAACTATATAGTGAAACCCTGTCTCAAAAAGACGATAAAAAACCCTTAAAACTGTGTGTATTAAATACATAGCAGAGTCAAGAGTCCTCATAAAATGAGAGAAGATACATCTGAACCAGATATCTTAAGAGGAGTTAATATCCAGAATATATAAAGAATTGCAATTCAAAAACAAGACCCCAAGTATAACCCAACTGAGAAATGAGCAAAAGACTGAGAAAGATATTTCTGTAGTGGTGAGGACCAACAGGGGTGTGAAAAGATGCTCAGCATCACTAACCTCCAGGAAAATGGGAATCACAACTGTAGTTAGCTTCACTTCATGTCCATTACAGTGTCTACTACTATATTTAAAAGAACATAACAAACTTTATTTTTTATTTTTTTGGCGGTACTGGGGATCGAACTCAGTACCCTGCACTTGCTAGGCAGGCACTTATTCCACTGAGCTATATCCACAGCCCCAACAAACTTTATTGAGACTGTGGAGACATTGGAATCCTTGTGAACTGTTGGTAGATTGTAACATGATGCAGCCGTTTTGGAGAAGAAGAGGGAGGTGCCTCAAAAACTTAACAATAGAACTACCATATTGGTAAATATTCAAAAGAATTGAAAGCAAGGTCTTTGTACACTCATTCATAGCATCATTATTTATTCACAATGGCCTCCAGATGGAAGCAAACCAGGTACCCATCATCAGTGGTGATCAGGGACCAGGGGAGGGGACAAAAGACTGTTCTTCAGTGGGTACAGTATGTAATTTCAGTTCTGTAGATTGGGAACATCTGGAGATTGATTGCAGAGCAGTGTGAATATACTTACCACTGCTAAATTGCACCTTTAAAAATAAGTGAGATGATAAATTTTGGATTAGTCTATTTTGCCACAATTAAAAAAATAAGCCAGGCCTGGTGGTGTACACCTGTAATCCCCCAGGGCTGTGAAGTGAGCTCAAGGGCAGCCTGAACCACGTAGTGAGACCCTGTCTCAAAGAGACAAAAAAAAAAAAAAAAAAAAAAAAAAAAAAAAAAAAAAAAAAAAAAAAAAAAAAAAAAAAAAAAAAAAAAAAAAAAAAGCCAGAAGGGTTGTTGGCTGCAAGACTATAAAATGGGAATAAATATTAGAGATTCACAGATTCTTTAAAGATTTTAAATTTAAAATCTAAAACTTCATTGAAAGACATTAAAGAATGCTCAAACACATAGGGAAATAAATACATTCATAGAAAGGGCTATTTAGATGTAAAGATGTCAGTTCCCTGCAAATTTATCTATCAGTTTTATCAGTCCCCATTGAAATCCCAGTCACGTTGGTTTTGGTGGTGGTGGTGTGTGTGTGGTAAATGATAAGTTGATTCTAAAATCTAGGTGAAAGTGCAAAAAAGGATCAAGAGTAATGAAGGCACTCCTAAAGAAGAATGTAAGTTTGGGTACTTTCACCACCTGGAAAGATAAGCTGTAGTAAGTAATTAAATCACTGTGATATTGGTACAGGATAGAAATAGAATATCCTTTAAGTAGGAAGGAATGATTTATTAAATGAGATAATTGATTGTCCATATAAAATAGAATTGGATTCTTTCCTCATACCTATCAAAAGTCAGCCCCAAGTCATATTTAAGTACAAAAGGTAAGAATTGTAAAATGTTAGAAGACAATGTGGAAGAATGTCTTTATGACCTAAAGAAGGGAAATATTTCTTAAGATACAAAAAAAAGAAAAGATTACTAAATTGTCAATGTTGATATATAAAGATAGTAGTGCTGTTACTCAAAAGCATAACAGACTGAGAAGCCTAAAGAGGAAATTGTACAACATGACTGTTTTAGAGAAAAGCAGCTCATGCAACACTATAGCAAAGATAGGAATAGGCATTTCACAGGAGAAACACAATTGCCCATGAACATAGGAAAACTCAGTATTTTTAGTTATTAGAGAATCATAAATTGAAACCACAATACCATGGCAAGTGTTTAAAATGTCTGGCAATAGCAAGAGTTGGCCAGAATGTGGTGGTTCAGGAATGCACACAGCTGATGGAAGTAGAAATCAGTGTAACCACTTTGTAAAAGAGGTTGGCAGTGCTTAAATTTGAATAGTACATATAATCATATGAACCAGTAATATTAGTCCTGGAAAATTCTTTCACGTGGCCACCAAGAGACATGGAGTAGAATGTGTATGGGGTATGGCAGAATTATGAATGCTAGGGAAAAAAATGGAAACAACCCAAAAGTTTATCTATGGTGGAACAGATACCTAAATTATGAATAATACCATCAATTGATGAAAATAGATGAATTACAGTTACTATATATGCATCTACATAATGAATTACAGAAATTTTTAGTGAAAAGAGCAAGTGCAGAAGAATATATATGTAAGTGTAGATTTTAAGCATATTTAGTGCATTATGTATCCATGACTGCTAAAATAATAAGACCAAAGAAATGATTAATTCAGGATCTAGGACAGTGATTACCAGAAGAAAAGAAGTGGTAAGTGGGCTGCTAGTGGAACAAGGGCCCACAAGGAAGCTTCACTGTGACTGTTACATTCTCTTTCTCAGGCGGACTAGTGCTTAGATGGGTACTATAATTTTTATGGGTTTTATGATTTAAAACTATATAGTGCTTGCTTTGGCAGCACATATACTAAAATATGTATAAAGCTTGTCATGGTGGTGCATGTCTGTAATTCAAGCACTTGTAAGAATGAAACAGGATTGCCCTGGGTCTGAGGCTGACTTGGGTTAGTGAGTTCAAGTAAGTTGAAGGCAAAAACTATGTGCACATTTTATACCTTCCTTGCTATAGTTAAACAATATTTATAACCTTTAGGATTTGTAAGAGATTATAAGAAATATTTCAAAATGAGGTAAAGTGGATTAGGATATTGAAAATTCAAAAAGTTTAAAAATGTTTGTTTCAGTATTTATAGAAGTAATTTTCTAGGTTAAAGCCTCTCTCTTATATCATTTTCAGAGTTAGGAGAAAGTACACACACCTAAAAGAATATCGCTAGCATTGCAGTTCAAGTAAAGTGGAGGAGGCAGCAGGTCTGAGACCTAGGCTGCTTTTTTTCTTCTGTCACTCTTTCCTTTCTTAAAAATTTAGTATGTGGGCAAAAGGAAGTGGAGAGCCATTAAGCAAGAACTTCACAAGTTCTGCCCTGTTTAGCTTTGGGTTAACTTAGACTTTCCCCAGAATTTAGTGTTTTGAGGGGATAGTGAAAGGTGATGTGGAGCCGCCATAGGAAGCAGCTAAAGAAATTGGTATTATTTAGTCCTTATTATAAATACGTATCAATTGGCTTTGCCTATATGTTCTTAAAGGCAAGCAGATTTTACTTTATAATGTGTTAAATATTATAACAGTCAGCATATAAAAGTCAAGTGGAGATGTGGTATTGCTGAAACACATAGCTACAGTGCTTCAAGTGGCACATTTAGTAATAAACTGCAGAGGAAGTAGGATGAAATATTTCAACTCTATTTTGCAATTAATGTCCTGTCAAAATCTCAGACTACAATGTTATTTAAAGAGAACTGAGTGGGCATTATTTATATAAAGAGCTTCCTTAAATGGGGTCTTAAGAGGGCTGGAGGGATAGTTTTATCCCAACATTGCCCCCTGAACAGGTAGATAGCAGCTTTGGGAATAATGTTGTATGTACCTTACTTGTGTAATTTATTTAATTTTGTACATTTTTACTATTAAATCTTAGGCTTGATAATCTTGGGATTTGCTGTTTCTGATTTTCAGAGAAAACGGGTTAGTATGCCAACTTAAACTTGGTATGTAACCCGGGTTGGTCTCAAACTCATGATCCTCCTGCCACAGCCCTCTGAGTGCTGGGGATTACAAATGTGTGACATTATGCCTATTTCCTAGGTTCTTTTTTTATATCTCTGATATGTCATAGTTTAGAGTCATGGGTCTGATTCTGACTTCCTGTGTGACTGGTCTCATTTGTACCTGCCTATACACAGACACACATACATACATACATATGTACATACATACATACTCAGGCCCAAATACTCTGCCTTACATTTATTTAGGAATATTTTAACATTTGGGGATGTGGCTTATTTGCTAACATCCATAAGCCATGTACTCTTAGCATTATCTTACCTGTTTAGTATTGTAGCCCATTGAGAAGTTCTGGTTCTGATTGGAAATTAACATCTAAGAAAAAAGAATCCAAAAGCATCAAAAGAAGGATTCCATGCAAGGATATGTACAGCTGTCCAGAAAGACAGCTAACATTAATGTAATAATGTGACTTCATAGTACAGATGAAGGGATCATAAGTGACCTGAGGATATCTGTGAGTTCCTTTCTGCAAGGCCTATTGCTGTTGACTATAATGGAATTTGATTTGACTTTGAAAAGATATTTTTCTGTGCTCTTGTCATTAAGTTCTTTTGAAGTTCTTTGTCATTATTTTGAAGAGTTAATTTCATGTGTCCTTATTTTCTACTTTGACACAGAA
Organism: Dinomys branickii; assembly: GCA_004027595.1. Classification (NCBI taxonomy): domain Eukaryota; kingdom Metazoa; phylum Chordata; class Mammalia; order Rodentia; family Dinomyidae; genus Dinomys; species Dinomys branickii. The sequence continues at coordinate 7,149 of PVLD010036513.1, forward strand.
ATCCCCTGCAAAGAAGCTGAGCCATGCAATTAGTAAATCTTTGGGGTGCGTACCCTCCAGAGAACCTGCGCATCCCGTTTTTCCTGAGCAACCAGAGAAACCACTTGACCTTGCACATATAGTGTAAGTATACACATGGATGTGGGCCATACCCAAATGAGGGTCTCACAAAATCGCAAATATTATGTAACATGAACCCTGAACTTTTAGTGTTCATTTCATTGAGTAACTCAGACTTGAAACTTTATAGCATCATAAATACGTGGGAACCTAGATCCCAGTTCCTAACACTTAAGTAATATAGCAGTCTCCAGAAACGTGAATACATGGAAAAGTGATTACAGTACTGTCAAACTGAATTGCCTTTCTTTCTGTGTTCTTCCCCTTAAATCAATGGTAGAGATTGTTTCCTCTACACAGCTCTAATGTCCACAGAGGTTTAAACTATTTCACATGATACAGAAATGAGTATCAACTTAATTTGCTCTTTCTAATCAAGAGAAAATTAGCATGAAATTATTCTACAAATAAAACAGGTGAAACACAGACACACACACAGATACTTGAATATTCATACTAAATAAAGCAAAGTTAGAAGAGACCAAAAAGTTAAATAGAGAAAGGTAAGGGTGCAAGAAACAGTGAGGGATAGGGTTTGACCTCTGCACCGACTTCTTTGAGTGATGATGACAATAGTAAGTTTACTCTGCTGGATAAAATTGCAGATTGTTGCATATTAATTTCATCACATATAGGAAAGTTTTTCTGTTGTAGTGAATACCTATTTAACCTACCTCATGACAGATTGTAGACTAAATGAGCTATTGGGGATATCAGTCTTTTTTTCTTTCAGAAATTTAAGTAACTTTTATATTAAAAGAACCCATGCATGTAGATTGAAAATCCAGTAATACAAAAGGACTTCTAATAAATGCAACACACTGTCCCATGCTTTAACTTCTTTTGGGTTTTAGGTCTACTAAGAGTTGCCTCTATATTGCTAAGTCATATATGTGGAATGCTTTTTCTTGATTTAGCAGGTATTATTGAATTCCATTGTGAGCATCAGGAATCATCTTCATTTATAACTCAACTTACCAGCTCATCCCAGTATTTCATAATTATATTTCCAGTTTAACTTGGCCAGCTTTGTAATTTTAAACAGCCTTAAAACTCAATTTATAATGTCCTTCAACTTATGCATAAACTAAGCAAATTGTTCACTTGCATCTTATTTCTCCTTTTGCCTCCTAAGTGCCCTAACTTTCATATTGTCAGTGCTGATAATTTTTCTATTCTGTGACTATTAGTAAATCTCCTGAGATTAAGTTTTCAATCTAAAATTTGAAAACCAAATAGCATTTATGATTAATATTACACAGTCGAATAGTATGCTGCAATTCTTTGTCTCCTTTTGTGGTGCTCCAGTGTGTGGTCGCACCAAGAGTTTACTAGCTGTTCTTTGTCACATATCACCGATTGCTCAGAATCACACGTTGGGGCTGGGATGGGGCTTTGTGGTAGCGCACATACTTAGTGTGTGTGAGGCACTAGGTTCCATCCCCAGGCCATATGTCTGCCTGTGCATACTCACACTGTCAATTTTTATGGTTGGATTTATTGTCTTTTATAGTTTCTGTTGTTGTTTTTCCTTTAGTTTTCTGTTGCTTTCTTCTTGTTGGGACACTACCTCCCCATTGTGTTGAATAATGTGTTGTTAAGTTTGTTAAATTTTCCCTTTTTGGTTAATATTTTTTATGTTACATTAAAAAAAAATCTTGGGCTGGGGGGATAGCTCAGCAGCACAGCACCTGCCTGGCTAGCACAAAGTCCTGAGTTCAATTTCTGGTACCAAAAAAAAAATTTTTTTTTAATTAAAAACAAAATCTTGGTTGCCCCGACAGACTTTCTCCTTTATTTTTTTTTAATGTTTTATGTATATGTTTAATTTATCTGGAATGGATTTTTATATATGATGTGATAAGAATACCCAATTCTTCCTCCACTGCCTTGTGACCCCCACCCCATTCGAATACTAACCTGCTTCAGGCCCATTTATTGGGCAATCTGTCATTTCTTCACCCAGTGACCTGCAGTATCCTATTGGTAAAAATAAGATTTCCCAATCTGAATGGGTTGGTTTGGGGCTCTTTATTCTGTCCATTAAACTATCTCTCACCACTTCAGTTATTAAAGGATTAAGTAATCTTTTTCAGGAGTATTGTCTGCAATGTCTTTGCCCTTTCGTGTAAACTTCAGAGTCACTTTATTGACTTGAATCCCTTGGAAGGTTTTGTTGAGTTTTTTTTATTGAAAATTTATTGAATCTGAAGGTAAAATTGGAGAGAATTGACATCTTCATAGCATTAAACTTTTCTTTCCATGAATGTATTGTGTTGTCCCACTTATTCAAATATCTTTTTAGGTCTTCAACATTTTATCTGAGAAAGGTCTTATATACATTAGATTAATTCTTTTTTTTTTTTTTTTTTTTTTGTGGTACTGGGGATTGAACTCAGGACCCTGCACTTGCTAGGCAAGCGCTTATTCCACTGAGCTATATCCCCAGCCCCCATTAGATTAATTCTTGTGCATTTTGCATTTGTTATTGATGTTCCAAATTGTGCCCCCTTTCCTACATTTTTGGAGCATATTTTATACAATATGCATCACCTTTAGGTGTACAATTTTGTGAATTTTGGTAAATATATACTGTCATGCAAATAGATGCTTTTTTTACTGTTTCTTACAATTTATTACTGTTGTGTGGAAATGTAAATGGATTTGTATTGTTATCTACTACCTACTCATCTTGTTTATTAGTTCTTGTAATTTGTACTTAGGGTTCTTTTGGAGTTTTCATAGGTAAGTATATTGTCTACCAATAATGACAGCTTTCTTTCTTCCCATCCATTTTTATACTTTTAAAAATTAACCATACTTTTTTGGGTAGAGGAATGTTACTGTGCTGGCTAGCACTACCTGTGTAATACATAATAAAAGTGATGTAATAGAGATATTCTTGTGTTTTTGTTAATCCCAAAGAAAATACTGTTAGCATTTATTTAGTACAGTTTGGTTTGGTTTTGTAGGTTGTATCACGTTAAAGACAGAATCATGTAGCAGTTGAAGTGTTGTTTTGGACTGATGGTGAAATTCAGAGTCAAGAGAGCTTTGCATAACTGTAGCTTGGTTGTTTGAGTAGTAGAAGGGAGGTGATATGATAGAAGGAAACCAGATTAAAAATCAGGAGACCTCAGTTCACTTTTGTGGGAAATTGGTGATAATAAAATCTTTCTTAATTATCTTGTTTAATAAGGTTGTTTTAGGATAACATGTGAAAGTGCTTTAAGAGATTAAGGTGCTAGAAATAACTTTAAATGTTTAAAGTCTTTTCCTCAGGATAAAAATAAATCATACTACAAAAACAAAATCCACAAAGGGTGGCATTTGGGCTTGTTCCTTACTGAATTCCCAGGACCTGAAATAGTAGCTAGTGGATGGGAGGAATAAAAAATACATTGAATGAATGAATAATACTAAACACAACTTTTTTTTTTTTTTTTTTAGAAACATAAAAGTACAAAAACATATTGACAAACAGACACCCATTATCATAGAAAATAGTACAATCACAACTAATCTATAGACAAGGTGATATGGTCTCAACAGTAGTTGTTGCTTTATCCATTGATATCTTCGAATTGTAGATGTATGGACCCATATACAGACATGCAAATTTAGTC
>PVLD010036514.1:0-10901 GCA_004027595.1 Dinomys branickii
TCTGTAAGAACTAATTAATATATAATGTGGAGAAACTTAGATGCAAGAAAAAAGCTGGAAAACTACTTATATTTTCTTAATTGCATTCTAAGCAGCAATACTGAGGGTCTATGTTTCATTATGAACAGAATTATATTAGTCCTTATTAAAAATATTAGTTCTAATTTTGCGTTTCCTTCTCCCAAAAAACTAATTTTCTTGTTTTATTATTTCCAACTTTTACTGTAAAAGCTTCATATAAGTCAATGGCTCTGTGGCAGTATGTCTGTGGTCTGACATCCTTTTTTCTTTTTGGGGGGGTACCAGGGATCAAACTCAGGACCTTGTGCTTGCCAGGCAGGCACTTATTCCACTGAGCTATAGCCCCAGCCCCTAAATATTTTTTTTTGACATCCTTATTTCATGGAAATATAGGTGTTACAGCATTCTTTTCCGTTCTAGACTCAGAAGGGCTAATACGGTGCCTGGTGAGGAATAGGTGGGCCAACATACTGCCTGAGTGAAAGAACAAAAGCAAAATTAGCAGCCATAAAAGAAGCAACTCATGACGACTCTGTAGCCTAAATGGACAGTGGACCTTTAATAATTTTAGGCACCATACATTTAAAGATTTTGTTTTAACATGCATAAGTATTTTGCAGTAATGCTTCACATGACAAGTGCTCGAGAACTGAGCAATGATTCCAAAATCAGCCCCAGATTTAAGTGTTAGGAGAGTGTGTTGGGTTCTCCCACTCTGGACTGAGGTGATGGCAGCTGCTCTTGAGACTGCAAGGCAGTTTACGTCCCTGCATGACAGACTACAAATGTGACTATGCCCATCCCCAAGCTTGGAGAATCAGGTCTCCAGGCCGGCCTCATGTGCAGCAGAAGTTGGTATGGTGTCCAAAGAGGTTTTTATCCAGAAACGGGTATAAATACTTCTACTTTCCTTATATAATGTTTACAGGTAGTTATGAGATTGCTGTTATGTGCAGAAACATTTCCACTTCATTAACCAAACTCCTCAGGGTATTTGCAAAATCTCTAAAGACCATCCTTCCAACTCTCCTTGATTTTTATACAGTAGTCCACAATATCAGTAGAGAAAATAATGCTACTTGTGCATGCATCCCAGTCATGTCCCATTCACTTGGCCCTCCAAGTGATACTATATACATATCTGTTATAATTTTTTAAAAATTAATGATAAAATATTTGCATTAACCTACAGTCACTTTTCTCAAATTTTCTGGTGATATGAACACATTATTTTAATACGAATGTTTAGGGTAAAAAGTTCAGTGCTGTGACTCTAAAAAAGACTTGCAATATGTGGTACTTAAAAAATTATCTCTGGTGCTGTGTTCATGTTGCCCACACCTCTAAGGACTGACCCTGTTGAAACAAGTTAGATTCACCAGAAAGATCTAACTTCATAAAAATATTCTGGCCTCAGGAAAGTGTGACATGAAATTCATTTTCCTACCTGTGTATCTTTGGCACTTGTCTGCCTTGTGTCTTCTTCACCTGGATATGCTGACCTTCTGCACTGTGTCTTACTCACTTTCCTATCCTGGAAAAAAATACCTGACACCCAAGAAACAAAAGAGGAGAAGTTTCAGTCCATGTCTGGCTGGCTGCAAGTCAGAAAGAGCATGGTAGGAGGGCATAGTGTAGGAAATCTACTCAACCATGCCAACCAAGGGGCAGAGGAAGAAAGAAAAAGCTGGGAGCTGTAATGACCCTTCCAGGTCACACCTGCAATGAGGCACCTCCAGCCAGACCCCACCTCCTGACAGCACATTCAGCTACTGCAGTCATCAGTGGATGAATCCACTGGTGAGAACAGCACTCTGGGATCCACTTACCCTTTGCACACATGAAACTTTAGGGGAACAATTTTTTATTTAAAATATAACAATTTGCACTTTTTTGCTTTATAACAAAGTAACAAAAGCTTGGTGACTTAACGATCCTTTAATAAACCATTTTTATTATTTACCCATTTCCCTGGGTAAGGCATCTGGGCAAAGCTTAGAGGGGTTGCTTAGAGGGGCTCTCAGCTTAGGCTCTCCCAAGGTGACATTGAAGCAATTAGTCAGGAGTAAGTTCTCATCTGAAGGTTTGATGAAGTATTTGTTTAGCATCTTAAGTGATTGATAGCAACATTCATTTCCTGTGGCTGTAGAATCATAGGAGCTAATTTATTCATACCCAGCAAGAGAGCAAAAGAGAAAGTGTCCAGTAACTCTGCCATTAGTATCTTATCAAATGTGGTCATGATGTGCAATGTGTGCTGGGTTGGAGTTCAGTCATAGGTCATGTCAAACTCAAGGAAGGGTTCACAAAAAGACAGGACTATCAGCAGGTGTGGTCATGAGGTCCATCTGTGGTCTGTCTGCCACTGGGACTCTGATTCCTGGTGTGGTCCCAGTCACTCTTCTTGAATTCCCAGTTGTATGTCTGCACATTCCACCTCCTCGCATGGGTCCAACATCAGTTCTAAATATTATTCCTCCTTCAAAACCTTTATCATGCTAAACTACGTGGATATTGCATATGTGTTTACCTCCTATAGGATGGTTAAGAGTACAAATGTTCACTCTTGGAGGCTGAGGCAGAAGGATGGTGAGTTTGATCCAAACCTTGGCAGCATAGGGACTTTAAAAGACATTGTATCAAAATTGAAATAAATAAAAAAATAAATAAAAAAGGTTTTTGGTGTGGTTCAATGTAAAAACCCTGGGTTCAATCCTCAGTAATAACACACATGAAAAAGCATAAAAATATTCAAAGATGAGTAAAGAAAATAAACTCAAATAGAAACATAAGCAAAAAACACCACATTGAGTCCCTGGACAGAACTCACATTTGAACTGGAGATACTTATTTATCCAAACACAGAAACAGAGGAGCACATGTGGTTCTCCCTGGTGTGCACACTGTGTATAATGGGGGCAGAGGTGTCATGGAGTCAAGGCAGGTAGCAAACATTTGGAAATAATAGTCTACACTTTACTGTGTGGAAAAAGATGAGGAAATGACATACGTTTGTACATTTTCACTTCAAAGCAAATTAACAATGTACCTATCAGTGGCCACATTTAATAAAAAGGAAAGTGAAGTTAAAGAGCATAGAGATGGGTGGTCTAGGTTCTGAGGCCTGAAGCTGACTTAAGAGACATCTTCGCACCAACACTATGGTTCTAGGTTGTTGTTCATATAGGAAAGAAAGAAATTTGTTCCTCTTCCTGTCTTTGTTCTGTATTTGACCAAAGCCTTCATATAACACATTTGGAAAAATTATCAGGCTATGGTGACTTCTCATTCGGTGAAACTCAATGTGTTTTTTTTCTAAAATAAATTTGAATTTTAATATAGCATATTCAATGTGTCAGTTTATTGGTAATGAGTTGTAAGCTTTAATTATTGTTATTGAGAACTAAGGAACATAGAAGTCTCAAGGATGCATCTCATTTAAATGTGCATTTTAATAAAGCATTAGTTCTAAGAGTTAAACAACCTAATAATTACAACAAATCTGAAACTTAAGTATTTCATAATGAATTAAAAGGAGTGTTTTTAGAATCAAAATTCATCAACATTGTTGCAGAATTAACATTCTGCATCTTAGCTTGTTGAAGAATTCAAGTGGAAAGACATTTTACTATCTGTGGGATTAGCATGTTTATATTCAGTGTTACAAAAAAAAATAGACCTGTAACCCAGTGCAAACAACTTCTTTCTAAATTATTTCTCCAGTAGATGTAAATGTACATCGTCCGTCATTGTGATGCAGCACTCTGACAAGTAAACATTTGTGTTGCCAAAACACAACACTGGAGTATTCAGATCATTGAGCGATTTATAAAGAATATATTTTATGGCTGGTTTTGGCTGTTAGCTATCTTATAGTACAAAAGTGACAGAAAGGGATTTTTTTCTTTGCCAACATTTGTCAATCTTCCATAATTAAGAAAAATGAATGAAGGGTGAAAAGGAACTTTTTTATGGAAATATTGAGCTACCTAAATGGATCAGGACAGAGTTTCTCCTCACCTGCAAATGCATTTCCAACTCAGTTGCCTCACTAGCAATTCGCATGTTTCCTGCAACATGCTGAAGCTCTTTTTTATCAACGTGACTTCAGTGGTCCTCTGAGAAGTTGATACTCCTTGCTTGTGTGGCTCAGCACATGTGATTTCCTCCAGAATCACTAACCAGTGATTCCCTCCATTAAACAGGACTCCGGGCGTGCTATAAGCACATTAATGAACAGGCTTTTGTTTTGGTTCTGGTTTTTTAATAATCACTAACACTGGCTCAGACAATGAAAAAATATTAACAGCTTTATAAAACTAATACTGTGGGGCCAAAGTAAGTGAGGAAATTGTTTCTGCATGTGCATTGCATCCTTCACTGCAGAACTATTTAGCATGGCCAATAATTACAAGTGGAGAGTGGCAAGTTCTGGAATTGTTTCAAGGGAAACTCAGGAGACAGCTTCATGCTGAGGAATTAGGTCATGTGATTATAGAGGCCTACAAGTCGCACTATTTGTTATCTTCAAACCGGAGACCCAGGAAGCCAGTGACCTCTCTAATCTGTTTTCTCCAAAGGCCTCAGATGGGGAAAAAACAATGATATAAATCCTAGTGGAAAGGCCAAAGTACAGTATCCCATCTCAGAGAGGCAGAAAAGAGGAAAAAGGGTGAATTCCTCTATCCTCTGTCTTTTTGTCCTATTCAAGCCTTCCAATGAATAAGCAGTGCCCACCCACATTGGGCAGGGCCATCTGGTCTACCACATCCATTGATTCAAATGCTTATTTCATATATGACATCTTCAGTCTGGGCCCTCCTGTACATACGTTGGTATAAAAATTGTAGCACATTATTTTCCCTATATTAAGAGATAATATTACTGAGGTACAGTCTCAAAAAGATATAGGCTTGTTCAAGGTCTCAGGTAGGGTATGTTTACAGCTTGTAAAGATTTTTTAAATGTAAGATTGTTTGGTTATTTATTTACTCTGGACTATTACCATATTGGATACAATAAGAGATGAATGTTGCCTTTCTCTCACCTTGTCAACCACCCTGAGTGTTGAGAGACTCAAGGAAATCACACCAAATCCGTGACAGTATGAGTGTACTGGTGTTTCTGTGGTTAAATCCCCACCCCTGCATTTGTTAGCAAATCCAAGTGGGGAGGCATGGACCCCAGGGCTTGGAGTTTCCTACTGGGAACCCAAGGGTACCCTCAGATCTTTAGGGAACAGAAAACAATACAAAAGGAAAACAAGGCTTATCCCAACCCAGAGAACGACAAATACTGTTCATCTAATTCCTCGGTTCCCTGAATTAAAACGTGAACTCAATGCTTCTATAACTCAGTCCTGTTATTTCTTGACAGAGCTCCTCACATCCATCTGGCTTATTCTTCTGCATGACTGGAGGTGGGGATCAAATCCACACTCTGATTGTGTTTTTCAGCTTCCCTTATCTCATAACTCGGCCAGGAGCCTCTGGCTACCTTCTAATCCCCACTCAAAGGTCAAACAATTAATCTGTTTTATTTTTAAGCAGTGTTCACCAATCAAAGTAGAAGCTTCTACAAAATAATCTCATGCTGAATATAAAGATAATACATGTTAACTCCAAGCCTTAAGAAACAGTTGTTTTACTTTAAATTACCCATTTTACCACTATTAACTTGTGGACATATAGCAGTTTGGTAATTCTTCTTTGAACAGACACATAATTTGATTGCATGCCATGTACCGTATGGAAATTGTTTCTTTTTCCTTTCTTACATTTTATCCTATCCCTACATCGTCAGCAATCTTGCTTGTCATTCTTCCCCTGTAATGTTATATACAACAGCTCCGTATTATTCCATAGTATGTACTAGAAAGATACACATTCGTTTTTATAACTGCTTTCTTATTTGGGTCTATTTGGGTCATTATTTTGAAATTTTCAGCATTTAAATAACATTGATGGGGCTAGGAGTATGGCTCAGTAGCAGAGCACTTTTCTAACGTGTGCAAAGGCCCTGGCTTTGATCACCATTCCTACAAAACCGAAAAACCAGGGCTGGGGATATAGCTCAGTGGAATAAGTGCTTGCCTAGCAAGCGCAGGGTCCTGAGTTCGATCCCCAGTACCGCAAAAAAAAAAAAAAACACGAAAAACCCAATCATGTGAACATTCTATGGAAAATCTTCAGACTGAATCTCCTATCACTTCCTTAGCTCTTAGATTAGACTTAAAAGTCCATATTTGTCCTAACGTGGGGATTTTTCTTTCAAAGTGTCCCAACAGTGTCCCTGGTTTCCTGTATGTTGATGTTTTTGCACTGTGCAGAACTGTGGGAATGTACTCAGGAGGTGCTACCCCATCAGGATGATATTCTTCATTCATTCCTTCTTGCCTTTGATGCCACCAGTTGCTTCTATTTAAACCAAGCCTATTCTGCCATCCAACCTGCCATCATCTTCCACAATGTCACATGGAAGCTGAGAGGCTGTCTTAGTAAATCATCCCTACTTGGGTTTGTTCTGACAAATTAATAGGATGGCAAGTTGGGGCTCAGAAGCAGTATCTATACTTTCAATGGGATGAGGGACTTTCGGACAAGCAAGATTGTTGATGATGTAGGGATAGTATAAAAATGTAAGAAAGGAAATGTAAGAAAGGAAAAAGAAGCAATGTCTATATAGTATGTGGAGTGCAGTCCTAATTATGTGTCTGTTTAGAGAAGAATTACCAAACTGTTACATGTCCACAAGTTAATTCTGCTGGTAAAGAAGTTTACTGGAAAGAGTAGCTTCCTTTTGTGTGTGTGTGTGTGTCATTTTGAGACAGGTTATTGCTATGCAGTTCAGGCTATCTTGAGCTCACTTTGTAGCCCAAGATCTTCTCGAACTTGCAGTGATCCTCCAGCCTAAGCCTCCCTAGTGCTGGGATCACAGACGTGCATCACCATGCCCAGCTACGAGTAAGTTACCAACAGAGACTGGAGTTTGAAATACACTGTTTGCTACATGGATCTGTGTTGTGCAGAAAACGGTGTGGAGTGTGAAGAAAAGTGAGAAGTTGTGACTGTATGGGTGCTGCTTGGAACTGTGAGGGCTTCTTAGAGTAAAGCATTGATTTTAAAGGACTCTGAAGATCTGTGGACTAAAATCCCATTACTATGTTCCCTGTTTTATTAGAACATGTAGATGTCCGAAGTCATCTACATAAGACTTGTCTGTAATCTATGTCCCTTGTTAGAAGACAAGCACCATGAGGGCAACCCCTCATCTGACTGTTTCCGACCCTTCTCCAGCACATAGCTCAGCAGCCAGTCTAGTGCTGGCCTCAGATATTTGTCAGATAGAATAATGAAGGGTTCATTATATTCCCATGAGCCTTTAAATGGCTACATTTTAGTTATATAATAAATTATTTACTGATTTTTCAAACATTTGCTGTATTTCCTATGGCATTTTCTCTGCACATGTCTATCTCCACGGTCTTATGATATTCTAGTGAAAGGGAAGGGACAAAATTTGAGGAAAAATTTGCACCTACTCAATACATACCTTGAAGGGTCAATGCAAGAGATGATCAAATATGTGTTCACTAACTATAGACTAATTAAACTGTGGCAGTTTCAGATTTCCAGTAACAGATACAACCTGACTAGTGCAATATTTTCAGGTAAAGTGTGTTGCCATTTCATCTTGAAACACTCTCTAAATACGCATAGAACCATGTTGAGGTTCAGCATGGTGGCACACACCTGTAATCCCAGCACTCAGGAGGCCGAGGCAGGAGTGAGATCAAGACCAGCCTGGGATACAAAGTGAGCTCAAGGCCAGCCTGAACTGCATAGGGAGACCCTGTCCCAAAAAGACAAAAGAAAAAAAAAAAAAACAGTTTGATCTCAAATCTGGTTAATATAAGAATTTAAAGTCCATCTGAGAAAAACTTAGATGATTAAGACTCAAAAGTATATTTTGCTATGAAATTTTATTTTACCTTTTTTCCATATAGTTAAAAAAGGTACATTGCCATCTTGATTGCTCTGAATGGTTGTAACATGTTTTAATGGGGAAATAAATCGAATTTTACATCATGAAAAGTAAAATGGTTATATCAATACAAATGCTATACAAATCCCACCTGCCCGGTTCTTTGTTAATGGAACTCATCCTTCCAAATGCTTATGTGATACTCTCATTGCCATCTGTGTTATTTATGTGCCAATTCTGAGATGCTTCTTAGAAAAATTCTTAAGTAATGGAGAGTTTAGCGAGCAGAGGGAAGCAAAATTAAAAACGTTAAAGGATGATTTTAAAGCTCTTTATTTTCATTAAACATGACATTAAGCATTCATTAGTTTGGAAACTATCTTACCCCATTTTCTGGTGCTACAATTAAATATTATCAGCTGGGTAATTTATAAAGAATAGAGATGTGTTTAGCTCATGGTTTCGAGGCTGGGAGATCCAATATCAAGCTGGTGGTATTTTCATAGCTTCGGGTGAGGGCCTTGCTGCTGTGTCATAAAGTGGCAGAGACCTTATATAGTGAGACAGAGCAAGTACGCTAGAGAGAGCTGCTTTTAAAACAGAGCCACTCCCACATTAACATTACTACATTGATCCACAAAGGGATTAATATATTCATAGAGGCAAAGTGACTCATAACCTCCCAGAGATCATAATTCCAGATACCACTAATTAATAAGTTGTAATTCAAAAATATGGTGAATGTTTAAGATTTTTTAAAAATTACAATAAAAGGTATATTGCCATTAATCTCCCCCTCAAAATACTCCCCCTCACTTGGAACACACTTATCCCATGGGTCTTGCTACTTTCTGAAACAGTTCTGGAAGTCCTCTTTCGTAAGTGTCTTCATTTGCACTGTTGTGTCCACCTTAATGTACTGAATCGGTTCAAAACATTTACCTTTTATGGCCATTTTGACTCGGGGAAAGATTAGGCAAATGGAATGGTGTTAGAATCAGTTAATATTTTGAATGAGGACACACCATAATAATTTTCATGAGCCTGCCTTTCCCTTGGCTGGTACTTGGCAGCAGAGTTCACCACATTTTTTATCATTCCCCATAAACACACAGAAAAGGTTCCAGAACTGCTTTAGAAAGTATTGAGAAGGCTGGAATATGTATTTCAGAAGTGAGGGGAAGTATTTCTCAGGGGAGTTTATGGCGATGTGTTTTACTGTAACAGTTTTTAATATTTAAATATTCACTGTATTCTTTGATCATGACTTATATGGCTTTGAAGATTGTTTCCTACACACAAGTTCTGAGGGATAAATATTCAAACCATAGCAGACATAGACATCTTTCCAACTGAAATGTCTACTGATATCAAGTGTCTATTGATCTCAAGCTTGTACTCTTAATAACAAGACCTCCTCTTGGAGCCATTGCTTTTCCCTAAGCCTCAGAATAGCAGCTATGCCCCACTTACAGTAGCCTATTTTCCCACAGATATTAACGACTAACCACTTGCTACTTTCCAATCAGTGAAATGGTAAAACAAAATGTCCCTGCCTCGCAGGACTTCCCTTTCAGTAGGAGAGTCCCTGACTACAAAAATAAGTCTAGGACGCATTTAGGTGAATGGATGTGGAAAAGGAGAAAACTCAGGGTAAAGGATTGGTTAGCACGGAGGTCCAGCATGCTCTCGGCCTGTAGGATGAGATCTCTGCGGAGAGCATTTGATCAGAGACCTGGACACAATGAGGAAGCAATAGAGAGAACAGGGTAGAGGAAGGGGGCGTTGTGAGTGTAAAAGCCATAAAAGAACCATGCACCATGAATTTGACGAAAGGCAAGAACACCAATGTAACAAAACCAGGATATGTGAGGATTAGAGATGAGAGAAAGAAGCTCATCGAGAAAGCTAAGAATGAGGGCTCAGACACCACTAGCCGGAGGGTCTCATCCCAGGGTAGACATATCAAAGCAATTGGGAATCCATGAATCGACAAAGAACATTCCAGCTTCACTTTGATTAACCTCAAGAGAAATATAACACTTTGCTTTATTATGAATGGAGACAACCATAAGCTACTATTAGCAGTAGGACCTACAGCTTTACAATGAATAAATTTTAACATATTTCTTATACTACAGTGTTTTAGAGATATCTCCAATTGTCCATTATGCTCTTTGTTACTTAGAAATTATGTGTTATTAGACTTATTCCTATAAGCATCTTCTAAATATTTTATAACATATTTTATAATATTTAAGATAAAATATTTTGAAAACTTTATTGCAATAAAATCAGCTTTCTTTGTAACTTTATGCCCTATATTTTATGCACTAAGAAAAGATTCTTCTCAAAGGGTTGCCATAGATTTCAGCAGACTATCAAAGGTATCCATCCTGCAAAAATATTAAAAATAGTAATAGTAAAATAAGTGCTGTGAGTATTAACTCGCATTTATAATAAATGGAATGGAGTAACACACTGTCACAATGTGTGGGACATAGTTAGCATAGCAAGTACTAGATACAAGTTCTTTGAAATTTTCTATACTATGTGCCTGTATGACATGTATTTCTCTGGGTGGGAGTGGTTGAGGGTCATAGCAGAAGATATTTTCTTACTATGGATCACAAGTTTTAAAAGTTTTAAAGTTGAATGGATTAAGATAGAAGCATGTTTACTAGAGATGGGAATCTGAGGATGTCAGTAAGAGCTTCATAGCCTTCAGAACACAGAAAGTGCTCTGTAGATTTTCCCTGATAAACTCTCCTAAGAAATGTGTTCTGTCTGCTTCAAGTGTCATCTTTCTATCAGCATTTTGTGTTCCTTTTCTTCCTGGGATCTGCTCTTACAATTTAGAGTCTCTCTCTCTCTCTCTCTCTCTCTCTCTCTCTCTC
>PVLD010036515.1:0-10902 GCA_004027595.1 Dinomys branickii
TCCCCACAGGACATCATTTCAATTTATATGTTGACGAGAGGCGAGGTATGGCTTTGGGAGTACTTACACAGGATCGGGGACCCACTCAACAACCTGTAGGGTAACTGAGTCATGAATTAGACATAGTAGCAAAGGGATGGCCTTCTTGCCTTAGAGCCATGGCAGCTGTAGCTCTCTTAATGCCTGAAGCACCCAAGCTAACTTTAGGTAACGATCTCACTGTATATATGCCTCACAATGTGGCAGGACTCCTTTCGTCCAAAGGGAGCCTCTGGCTATTAGACAACTGACTTCTTAAATACCAGGCTCTGCTTCTAGAAGGATCAGCCATTCAAATAAAAACATACTCCTCCTTAAACCCTGCTACCTTTTTCCCAGAAAAGGAGGAAATTGAGGCTGACAGACATGACTGTGAACAGATAATTCTCTATACATACGCAGCTAGAGAGGACTTACTAGACACACCCCTTACTAACCCTGATTTGACCCTTTTCTGTGATGGGAGCTCCTTCATGGAAGATGGAACAAGAAAAGCAGGATATGCCGTGGTGACTTTATATCAGATTCTTGAAAGTTCCTCACTTGCACCTGGGACTAGTGCTCAGCTAGCAGAGCTCATAGCTCTGACCAGGGCCTTACAACTCAGTAAAGGACAAAAGGTCAATATTTATACCAATTCAAGATATATTTTCCTAGTATTACATGCCCATGCTGCTATATGGAAGGAGAGAAATTACCTAAGAGCAAATGGATCCCCCATAAAGTATCATAAAGAAATAGATGATCTTTTAATGTCTGTTTGCATTCCCTCTGAGGTGTCAGTAATTCACTGTAAAGGACACCTAAAGGGAACAGATGAGGTATCGCAAGGTAATCAACTAGCTGATGCAGCAGCTAAAAAGGCTGCTCGAGGGCCCCCTCTTCAGGCTTCTCTGATCTGGGAAGGGGCCCTTGATCGTACGCGAACCAAATATTCACAGTCAGAAGTCCCATGGATGTCAGCTCCTTCCATCAGGATGGCTACAATCAAATGATGATAAATTGTTCCTTCTAGGTGCTAGTCAATGGAAAATTATTAAGTATTTACACCAAACTTTTCATTTGGGGAGAGATAAGACCCAACAAATGGTCTCAAAATTATTCATGGGAAAAGGACTTTCCCATACAATACATCAGATAAGTAAAACATGTGAGATCTGCCAAAAAAAAATCCTCTTAACCAAACCATAACTCCTCCAGGTTTACAAAGACATGGTAAACACCCTGGAAAAGACTGGCAGCTTGATTTTACTCATATGCTAAAAAGTAAAGGACTTCAGTACCTATTGGTCTGGGTAGATACTTTCACAAACTGGGTTGAGGCCTTCCCCTGCAGAACAGAAAGGCACAAGAGATAGTAAGAGTTTTAGTCTCAGAAATCATTCCCAGGTTTGGACTTCCTAAGAGTTTACAGAGTTTTAATGGGCTTTCTTTTAAAGCAACAGTCACACAAAATGTCTCTCAGACACTGGGTATCCAATACCAACTCCACTGTGCATGGAGGCCACGATCTTCAGGAAAAATAAAAAAAAAATGATATCTTAAAAAGACATCTTCGTAAAATGGCTCAAGAGACTCACCTCCAGTGGCCTTGCTTACTGCCCCTAGCTCTTATCAAAATAAGAAATACATCTCAGCTCCGAGGCCTGGACGGCCTTTTCTCACTAATGATTTTCTCTTCGACAGAAAAACAGATGCCTTACTAAAAGATGTCACTTCATTGGCTAAATTCCAACAAACTCTTCAACAGTTTACAGAGGCCCAGCCCAGAAAAAAGAAAAATCCCATATTAAGGACTTTTCATCTTTGTTCTTTGGCGAGATTGGTTCGTAGTTTTCTTTCTTGGTTGGGTTCTTCTCTGGTTTTGGAATCAGGGTAATACTTGATTCCAGGAATAAGCATTGCTTCCCTTTCAATTTTTTAAAAGATTTTCAGCATTAGTGGCTCTAGTTCTTCTCTAAGTTTCTTGTAGAATTCAGCAGTAAATCTGTCAGGGCCTGGGCTTTTCACTGTTGGTCAATTTTTCATTACATTTTCAGTTTCGTTGGCTCTTAATAGGTTATTCAAAATTTTCATATCTTCTTGATTTAGTTTTTGATAATTTGATTATGTTTAAGAATCTGTCCGTTTCTTCTGTGTTTTACATCCTATGAGAGTACAGATTTTCAAGTTAGGCATTGATGATCTCCTCGATTTCTGTGGGGTCGGTGTTATTTCATTCTTTCATTTGTAATTGCTTGAATTTATGTTTTTTTCTTTCCTCTTTTTGATGAGGTTGGCTAACGACATCAATTTTTTTATTCTTTTGAAGAACCAACTTTTCGATTCATTGATCCTTTGTATTATTTTCTTAGTCTGTGCTGCATTGATTTTTACTCTTATCTTTCTAATTTCCTCCTTTGTATGGGTTTGATTTGTTCTTTTTCTAGAAGTTTAAATTGCAACATTATGTTATTTATTTGAAGTTTTTCTGTTTT
Organism: Dinomys branickii; assembly: GCA_004027595.1. Taxonomy (NCBI): domain Eukaryota; kingdom Metazoa; phylum Chordata; class Mammalia; order Rodentia; family Dinomyidae; genus Dinomys; species Dinomys branickii. The sequence continues at coordinate 2,517 of PVLD010036515.1, forward strand.
CTCATGTGTGAGTTCATCATTGTAAGTTTCCCGCATAGGACTACTTTCATTGCATCCCATAAGCTTTGTATGCTGTACCTGCATTATCATTTACTTTTATGTAGCTTTTAATTTTATGCTTAATTTCTTCTGTGAGCCATTACCTGTTCAGTAGGGTATTGTTTAATTTGCATATATCAGTATAGTTTTTGTGGTTTCCTTTGATGCTGAATTCGAGTTTCACTGTGCTATGCTCAGATAGTGTGCCTGAGAAGACTTAAATTTCTCTACATTTATTTAAATGTGTTTTGTCAGCTAGTATATGATGTATTTTGTAGAACTTCTCATGTGCACCTGAGAAGAATGTGTATTCTTGTGTTTTGGGGTGGAACACTGTGGAAACATCTATCAAGTACATTTTCTCACAGGCTTGCTTTAATTCTAATATTTCATTGTTAATTTTTTTATCTAGTTGATCTATCTATTTGTGAGAGTTGGGTATTAAGATCCCTCACTATAGTAGTGTTAGTGCTTATTTGGTTTCTCATGTCACTTAATATTTGCTTTATTTAGTTGAGTGAACCTGTGTTTGGTGCATAAATATTTATGATTTTTATCTCTTGTTCTTGTTTTCCCTTAATGAGTATGTAGTGTCCTTCTTTGTCTCTTTTGATCAGTTTTGTCTTAAAGCTTGCACTATTTACAAATAGAATAGTTACCCCTGTCTTTTTCTGTGTTCCTGTGTCATGGAAAATTCATTTCCGTCTTTTGACTTTTAGTCAGTGAATTTACTTTTGTGTGTTTAAGAAATGTGCTTCTTAAATTCAACATATTGTTGAATCTTGCTTCTTGATCCATTCTACCTGTTTCTTTTTTTGACATTTTATTTTACTTTTTACCTTCATTAGTAAATAGCTATAGTACATAATGATCATATTCACTGTAGAGGATTAGGACATGTGCACAACTCATTTCAATTCACTTCTTTCCACTTTACCCCTTTTATTTTTCCAGCATAGGATTTATTTATAAGACTTTATACAGTTAATTATCATATATACACATTAAAAGCCCAGACTAATAAGCCAAAGAACATACAAAAATGTAAGGTAATTGTACTAAATTAAGGTACACTTTTGGATAAATTGCTTGCATTGGATTAGAATATCTTTTTTCTTTTTTTTCTATCATCTGCACTTAATTTTGTATTATATATTTTGAGAAATATGTATGTTTCTTTTGATTAGTGAGTTGAGATCATTTATATTGAGGGTTACATTCTGGTCGTCTACATCTGATATTATATTATTTATATTATATCCCCCATTCGTTTAATCTGCTGTATATACTTTCAATACAGTTCCTAATCTCTTGCAGTTTTGCTTGGTCTGCTTCATTGATTCCATTTCTTGTCTATGATTTCATTCATAGTTTCCATTGCTTTCCTAATCTCCTGTTTGTTTATCAGTTTCTTTCTTTATTGTCTTTTATTTTGATATCAGTTTCTTTTTGCACCTCACAGATTATTTTCTCTATACCTTCTTCCTTTTGTTTTGTATTTTGTGACTATCATTTCAGAAAGTTCCATTTGTTGGCTTCCAGTATCTTTTCTTTGTTTTCTGGACTTATTCTGCATGGGCTGGGTGTTTGGAAATGTATTTTGTTCTTTGCCATGCCAATGTTTTTATTTCATAGTTTTTTATTTTCTGTATTGATGCTTTTTATCTTTCTAATATTAGATAGCCTTTATCACTGAAGTTGAGACTTTCCTAGGGGGTATCTGTTCCTTCAGATATCTGCTCTTGCTGGCAACTGTGGAATGGAGGAAGGAGCACAAATTTACATTCCTGTTGCTGGCACCACAGTCTCAGGGTAATGGAGGAAGCACCAGGAGTGAACTAACACTCCTCTCACTTTTACCACCTTCACTACTTTGCAGGTACTGCCCTCACTCTTCCTGCTGGAACCCCTGTCCCAAGGACAATGGTTGAGTAGCAGGGCATGGGCTTTCAGTATTCCCGCTGACACAGAATTCACTTTTCTCTCTGGAACCACTGTTTCAGAGTAATGGAGGACACACAGGACATAGGCTTCAACTTTTCCCATCTCTTCCCACTGTAATTACCCTCCTCTGGCAATGGAGGACATGCAGGGTATGGACCTAAACTATTCCTGTTGAAACTGCCATCATAGGGCAGTGAAGGAGACACAGAGCATGGGCTTAGTCTCCTCCCACTTGCACTGCTATTAAGCTTACTCTTGTCCCACTGACATTGCATTAACCCTTTTCTACTGGAACTGCAATTCTGGGGACAAGGGAGTACAGGCAGGGGGTGGACTTACATTCTCCCCACTGGAACCACATTTCCTGGGGAATGGAGGAGGCACTGGATCGCAATTATTCTTGTATTATTTTTCTTTGCATTACCTTGCAGCTGTTGTGTTTTATCTGACTTTTTTTTTTTAAAGAAATCTGTTGTTTCCTGATCGCTAGATTTGATCCTGTCTTTAAGGTATGAAGGTCTATCTTATAATTTTTTCAAATAGTTTTGCGAGCTTTAAGTGGAACTTTAAATTTCTTAGATATCTCTTTGAATCCATTTCATGCATTCTATTTCTTTCCTATATTTATTATTCATGGTTTCCAGTTTCTTTCTACCATCATCTATTTTTTATCATTTTCTACTCTAGATTTGCAGAGCAATTCCTTTACAAATGTTGACATTTCTTTTTTTTACCAGAGAGATTATTTCTCATCTGATTTCCTGTATAGCTTTATTTCTTTATTTTGGTTACTATCATTTAAGAAATGTCAGGTGCGTGTCTTTCATTTTCCTGTCTTATCTCCTGGACTTGTTCTGGAGGGCTGGAGATCTAAGGTTGCATTTTACTTCTGTGTCTTGTTATTTTCTACTTCCATTTCTTTATTTTGTTCTCTGTGTTGATTCCTGTAAGTTTTTATAGTAGGTACTCTTATTACTAGTATCAAGGCCTCTCAAGGCAAGGTTTCTTCTGGATGTCTTCTGTGCGTAGGAAGTTCTTGGCTTGTGTCTGTCCTGAGATCCTACTTTCCAACTAATTAAGAGTGAGATGCTGGTATCTGTTTGACAGTCACCAGTCCCTTGGTACTGAGTTGTGCTGAGGTTATTACACCATAACTTCCCAGTATTGTTACAGAAGTGAGAACAACTGATTAAAACAGATAGGACATCTTAGCTAAAGTAGTATAATTAACACAGACAACAGCATGAAGCACAGCTTAGAAAATGACAAACTATGGTAACTAATAATTTTGTACCTCTTACCACAGAAGTAATATCTACAGTTATGTAACAGAACCAATTGTAAATTGGGAGCTTGTACACAAAGTGTTTTCCTAGGTAGAGTAGTTTTACCCTACAGTGGGGAAATTTTAGAAGGATAGTGGATATAACAGAGATAACTGAAAAATAAAATAGAAGCCAGGCTGAAGGAGGATGAAGGATGATCATGAAAGCTTTGAGAAACAAGAGAAGAGGGCAGATTAGAAAGAATGAAGGAGTAACCAAGGGATTATAATAGTGGACCAGAAAAATTAGAAAGTCTATTCACTCATATGAAAATATGATCAATTATGGAGAGATATATAGAGGAAAGGGAGAAAGATTAATAGATTAGAACAAAATATAGGTAAAAGCCAAAGAGGAGAAGGAATGGGAAAGAAACCAGGAAATAAAAGAAGAAAAATAAAAAAAAAATTTAAAAATTTCTTCTGATGTCCACTGAGAGTCCAAAACTAGTAGATAAGACTGCCAAGCCTGCAGTAGAGTTTGTGCTGGATTTGAGGCTAATCTTGGCCTCCAAACGTGGGGGCTTGGGGCCAGAGTCTGCAGCCAGTACTTTCTGTTTGTGCTTTAATGGCCTCCCAGTCCTTACCCTGTTTCTCTTGGTGGCATCTCTCCTCCAATTGCTGTGCTGTTTTCGGACAGAGACACAGTGCCTTTCCCAATCCCATGCACCTTTGGCTCTTCCCAGTACTTGCTCAGTTTTCTGTGTTCTTCTTCCACTGGAAAATCTCTCTCCTTTCAGGTCATTTGTTGCAGGGTGAGGTGGGATTCTGTGATATGATCTGGTCCTCTGCTCCTGCTGTTTCAGTCCAAGGCTGCTCAGTTCCAATACTTACCCCTCTTTTGAGGCGGGGTGCTAACTTCCCATCCATTGCTTTATAAATTCTGCTGTTGCTACCATCATCTGCCTCTGCTGTAGTCTATAATCCTTGGGTGAGATGGGAAGGTGCTGTGGGGTGCCTTCATGCTTCTGCCCCTTGCAACATGGTATGACGCAGGGCTGCATAGTTCTGAGGTGCAAGGCTGCTTAACTCCCCAGGGTTCTCTAACCACAGGTGTTCTGTATACTATGCACCCTTGAAGTCTTTATATTATTCCTAGTGGTTCTAATTGGTGCTCTTTTGCACAGAAAAATGGGATAAAAACAAAAAGAAGAAAAGAAAAGAAAAAAGAGAAAACTGGCTAATCATCAGGGAGAGAACAGTCCATGTTGGCAGAATGTTCTGCTGGGCTGTAGCATCTTCTGAATGGAGGAAAGCAGAACAGATAGGTTACCTTAAATCCCAAGTCTATTCTGTATGGCTTGGTTAAGCCACATTGTTTTAGTATAACCTTTTTAAAAAATTCTTTTCAGATTCCAATTATGTTGGTTAGTTGTTCCAATCCAGCAACCCACTGGCAGCCAAGTGGGTTGGCTGGCCATTTCATTAAGTCCTTTATCTGTGATTTGTTTAACCTTATGTCAGCTTAATTTTAGTTTAGGAGTGTACGTCCTTCCCCTTTCTTCCATTTACCTGTGTTTCAGTTTAATTTCTCTGAGGAGCTCTGAATGAGGCTCTTTTTCTATTAAGCCATGTTGTCTCCTCCTACACTTTAATTTTTATTAGGATCTATTTGTCATACATATTGATCACATTCATCATGTAGAATTTGTAGATGTATATAATATATCTTAATTCTTTTTCCCCAATTCCTGTCCAGAGCCTTCAATCCCTCTTCCCCCATGCACTTACAAGAGCTTTGTATCCATTTTTCCTTCTCTTCTCTTTTGCCCTCACCCTCTTTTTCTCTTGTTCCCTCTCTCATTTGAATATTTTCTTGCTACTTCCCTATATCTATAATCCATTTTGAAATCCACTCATAATATACGTGAAATTCTTGAATAAATTCTTACCATTTCACAATATGTATTGTACATTTTGAACCTTATTTACTCTTTCAGTTTCTCACAACAGGGAGAGAATATGTTTACAGATGTGATTCTGATTTATTTCACTTAAGAATATGGTCTAAAGTTGCATCCACTTACTTATAAAAGTCTCAAGTTCATCCAAAAAGAAAGAAGAACTAGAATGTGGAGAAGGGATAAAGAAGGAAAAAAGAAACAGTAAAAGATACTTATACTACTTGTTTCTCTTACTTCATTGAAAAGAAGTATTTACATTAATATTGTTTGGACAAATTTTTATGTCCATATCTTTTACTCTGAGTAACCACTTTCAAGATAACAATACACAATGTACTATTATGATTCTTCTATTATTTTGTTTTGAAACTTTGTTTTAATGTTTCCGTAAAGTAAAATAATAAAATGTCAACTATGTAGTAACTTAAAAAGTAAAATTATTGAAGACATGAGTACGGGTAAAAATTTATTAATAAACCTTAATCACACAGGAACTATATAAAGAACCAACAGTTAGGATTTCATTATATTAAAAAGCATTTGCCCAGCAAAAAGAATCCACCAACAGTGTGAAGACACAACTCTTAGAATGAGAAAAATATTTACAATATGTTCCTCAGGGAAAGGACTAATATCTAGAATATATAAAGAACTCAAAAATCAGACCCTCCAAATTTAAAGACCTGATCCACAAGTGGGTTCTGAAATGAATAGACACTTCTTAGATGAAGAATGACAAACACAAAAAAATATTCAATCTCAATTCTTATTTAAGAAATGGTGTTATAAACAACACTGAGATTCCATCTCACCAAAGAAAGAATCATTATCTTTAATAAATTAACCAGTAACAAATGCTAGTGGAGATTTGTGTAAAAATGAGCCCTTCTTAACTGTTTGTGGGAGTATAAATGTGTTCAGTAAATATGGAAATCTGTATGGGATTCTTCAAAAAACTAAAACAAGAGGTTCCTTTTGACCCAACATTTCCCCTTCATGGTATCTTAACAAAAGAGTTAAAATCATCATATTACAGCAATATATGCACCCCTATCTATATAATGCCACAATTTATAATAGTTAAATCTTAGGAACATCCTAGATGCCTGTACATGGATGAATGGATAAAGTAAATGTGGTTTCTAAATACAATGTAGTACTACTCTACCATAAAGAATGATAAAATTGAGACATTTCTAGGTAAAAGGGTTCACCTTGAGACCATACCATTTTGTGAAATAAAATTACACACATATGTTTAAGTATCATATTGTTTCTCTTATATGAGAGACTGAAAGTATCAATAAGGACCATAACAGTTTGTGTTAATAATAGAGTAAGTGGAGTGCAGTCTTTGTGTTTACTTCCAGAATGGGATCAAAAGGCTTTATTTGGTGATGAGTGTTTCCTTGAGGATCTTTTGTACTGGTTATATTACTTCCAAGGCAGAGTTCATGAACAAAAACCAAACAGGGAATACTTTAAAGAATGAAGAAGAGGGATCTCATCTAATTGAAAAATTTGTACACATCAAAAAAATCACAGAGTAAAATGAAAACCCACAAACTGGGAAAAATTTTGCCAAATGTCCCTCAGAGAACAGACTTTTATTTAGAACATACAAAGAATTTTAAAAATTAGGTCTCAAATTCAGAGATACAATACAAAAACATGGGCATCTGAAATGAATACACATTTCTCAAATGAAGAAATAAAAATGGCAAATAAATATGCAAGAAATGTTCAACATCATTAATAATTTGAGAAATGCAAATTAAAACAATGCTGAGATTTCATCTCACCTCAGAAAGAATGGCTGCCATCAAGAATTCAACCAGTAACAAATGCTGAAGAGGCTGTGGGGAAAAAGGAACTCTTCTCCACTGTTGGTGGGACTGTAGACTGGTACAGCCCCCATGGAAATCAGTGTGGAGACACCTCAAAAAAAGGCTTCTCAGTCCCATTCAACCCAGCTCTTCCCTTTCTGGGTATTTTTCCAGAAGAACTAAAAACATCATACTACAGCAGTACATGTGCAACTATGTTTATAGCAGTGCAATATGTAATAACTAAATTGTGGAAACAACTCAAATGCCTATCAATTAGGGAATTGATAAAAAGATGTGGTATTTTTATGCAATGGAATATTACTCAGCTATAAAGAAAGATAAACGCAAGGATTTTATAGGTAAATGCATGCAACTAGAGACCATACTCCTAAGTGAAATAAATGAGACCCACATGTGTAAACACTGTATTGTCTCACTAGTGTAACAACCTGAAAAAGTAAATGAGATCTGAAAGTTACACTAGATATTATGAAAGGGAAAAAAACTGTTTAGAAGGAAAGAACAACTCGGATGATGGACAGGAGAAAAGAAAAAAGAAATATATGAAAAAATCACATATATATACATACTTATGCACAAAGTAGTTAGGATAATTTTACTACTAATTTCTATTGGTTTCATATTTATGCACAAAGTAGTTAGGATAATTTTACTACTACTTTCTATTGGTTTGTTGAAAGGAATAGTTAGCGTTAAATTGTTTGATCAGTCTTGCATACCTGTATCTGGTAATCTGAGGAAATACTTTGAAGATAACCGTAAGTAATACAACAACTAGTGTTGATTTCCTATCAGCTTGTTTTGAAATTCTGTATCATTTTTATTATTTTTGTGTTGCTTTATTTTTGTATTTGTCTTTTTTTTCTGATATTTTGTTTCTGTTCTTTTCCTTTAAAATACTATTTTAAAAAGAACATGTTCTCTAATAAGATGAAAAACACAGAAGGAATGGACAGACTCTTGGACACATGAACAGATAAAGAAACCTGAAACAAGAAGATGTAAGCATTCTAAATAACCCAATATCATTTTATGAAATTGAAAATGTAATTAAAAACCTACTAATAAAACGAAGGCTATGCCTAGATGTATTCACTGTTGAATTCTACCAGAAATTTAGAGAAGACCTAATTGCCACAAATGCTGAAACTCTTTAATGAATTTGAAAGGAAAGCAATACTTCTAAATTGATTTCTGGAATCAAATATTAGTCTTGTGCCTAATCAAGAGAAGGATCCAACCAGAAAAGAAGACTGCAGACCTATCTCCCTAATTAATACAGATGCAAATATCCTCAACAAGATGCTGGCAAACAGAATGCAGCA
>PVLD010036516.1:0-10902 GCA_004027595.1 Dinomys branickii
AGTTAAGTAAGCAACTTGTTCAAGAAGTCAGGTACTCAGTAGCAGACAACACAGGAATTAAATCTACATCAGCCTCAGAACTCACTCTTAGTACTACCTTTTTGTTATTTGTGTATCAACTAAATTCTACTTAAAGAAGCAAACATGCCACATAGACAGGGATGACAAGACCTGTATGCTATTATCACACAGTACAGTGTGCTTCAGTACAGCAGACTCCCCAAAATTTGTTAAGTTCAAAATCCAGTATTCGTATCTGCTCAGTTCCCTTGGTGGCCCAGTATTAGTGTAAGGCATGGCTCCAGTTATAATTTGGATCGGAAATGTCCCCTAAAGGCTTGTGTGTTGAAAACTTAGTCTCTAGCTGGTAGGCATTATTGGAAGGTGGCACTATTGGTAACTTTAGGAATGGGGCCTAGGTGGAGGAAGTAGGTTACTGGAAGTTTGCCTTTGAAGATACCAGGACCCCACAAACACTTCCTGGTCACCATGAGTTGAGCAGCTATGCTTTACCATGCCCTTCTATCATGATGTACAGCCTCACAATAGGTCCAGAAATAATGAAGGCAGCCAACCATGGGCTGAAACTTGTGAAACCACAAGCCAAAATAAATCTCTCCTCCTGTAAGTTAATTTTCTCAAGTACTTTGTCACAGTGACAGAAAGCTAACATAGCCCCTAACTAAGCTACTAACTAAGCTAAGTCTCATTTTTCAGTAATAGCAAAGTGATTTAACATTTACTGAGCACCTACTGAGTCATGCCAGAGTTACAGGTACTATGAAGATAGCAGTGACAAGGTTCAGAACACATAGCCCCACAATATGGCATCTTGCCATACTGACCATGTAAACTAAAGGAATCTAAGAAACAGAATGTGCAGGAATGATTTTCAAACCTTCTTCATACACTTCTCCCCTGAGTAAAGCCATAAAGACCCTCAGCTGAGAGGTATCCTCCCACTCTGAAGATAAAGGGACAGAAAAATCAGAGCAGCCCTTGCTTAGCTTTTCCCCACCTACTCATATCACATAGAATCTTGGCACACTAGGAGACTTTCTACTTTCCATTGAACCTAACAAAAAACACACTCAGATTTAAGGGGTTTTTTTATGCCTTTATTTCCTTATGAAGGCTACTATGTCATGGCAAACTTAAATAAATTCATATGCTTTTCTCTTACTAATCTGTCTTTTATTACAGAAGCCCCAGCCAAAAATCTAAGTGGAGTACAAGGCAGAGCTATTTTTCCTCCTTCTACAGTAATGAACAAAACAGACAAAAATCCCTGTCCTTAATACATTTATAATCTAATGACAAAAGATCATAAAATCAATGCCAAATAGTAATATATATGCCAAGCTATAACAGTTAATGAACTATAATAAGGCCTAGGAAGATTTAGTATAGTACTTGAATATTACATCTGAATGACATGAAGTAGGGAAAAATAAGACACTTAAGCCAAGGGTTCTACATCATGCATCTTTGAAAATAATATGAACTACTATATATTATACCTTGAAATAAATGTATTCCCTGCCAAAATACTAATATACTATCTTACGGAAAATGTTAACGGTATCCCCAGTGAAAAACATGGGTCTATGCAAAAGGTTGACCTAAGTAAAGGCATTGATATGGCAGTGTGTTTAAATTTGATGCAATCTTCAATCTATTTTGAGACGTTAGGGGAGCAGGAGTAGTTTTCTGGGAAGTATATTATTTATAAGATATACAATACTCCCCTACCAATCCATGGGTGATAGGTTCCAAGATCCCGACAGTAGACACCTGAAACTGAATAATACCAAATTCTATATATACTGTGTCTCCTATACAAACCTATTGCAAAGTTAATTTATAAATTAGGCATGGTAAAAGGTAAGTAGCAATAACTAATAATCAATAAGACAATTACAGCAATATGTCCATGTGCATGGACTTGCTCTCCCTCAAAATATAATTTTTATTCTTATTTTAGAGAGTGTAGTGGTTCTTCACCATGTACATACATACACACACCTAGATTTATCATATGACCTGCAGCACTGCCAGAGTACCAAAGTTAATCCAGCCTTCTGTGTTTTATGCCTTGATGTCTCCTTTGCATTTTAATAAATGTAGGTTTATGGAGCACAAATGAAGACTTGCTTTGAACAGTATCCTTTACTCCTTAATCAACTTTACTCAAGCAGACACAGCCTTTCCAGGAATTTTTATATTTTGCAGTCCAAATTTATTCTCAACCTATGTAACCAGCCCTTAGTTGCAGTAAATGGCTTGGTCACTCTTTCCAGGTGTCCCTTGCCAAAGTCTTCACATAAACCCAACGTTTTTCTGGCATAACCTGTTGTTATCAATCAGGACACGATTTTCTAATCATGTCCTCCATCCACAAATTTAACGTCATATCCATCTTAACTATTATTCACGATAGCTATAACTTCTGTAGTTTGAGGTGGAAGAGCAAAGCTATATGAATTTCTTTTTTTCACAATTTTACCGAAAGAGGATGTGTTCGTATCACAGATCACAAATTGAGAACTTCCACTTCTTTATTTAAAGAAGCCCTATACGGCTCCTCTTCAGCATATCCAAATTGCCAGCATAACTACTCTTAGGCTGTGGGGCCATCTATTTAGTTACATAAACACAAGTACTATGATAACAAGATAGTTGACCTATTAACCAGAGAACAATTATGTGACTAACAGCACATAAAATGTGGATACACTAGACAAAGGGATGATTCATATTCCTGGCCTGGCAGGATGGAAGGGTATGGTACAAGATTTCATTACATTATCAGAACAGCATACAATTTAAACTTTACCAAATGTTTATATTTGAAATTCTCCAAATATTATTTGTAGACTACAGTTGACGGTGGGTATCAGAAATCATGGAAAGTAAAACTGCAGAAAAAGGAGGCCTACTGTACTCCTGCCACAAGGTAAATCCTTAGGCAAAAGCAACTACCTTAAGACCAACAACCTATGGAACACCCATCATTTGCTCACCTGCTTATTTGTTTTTTCATTTGCTTATTGTCTAAGGCTTTTCCCAGCTACAATAGCTGAGATAAGTAGTTGTAACAAAGTTCAAAGTCTAAAATAGTTATCATTTGGCTCTTTACAGAAGGTTGGCAACCTCTGACCTAGACTGCATTATAGTACCTGTTATAATGGCAAATTAAGAACTTATAACTTAAAGCCAGGCATGGTGACACACACCTGTAATCCTAGAACTCAGGAGGCTGAGGCAGGAGGATCATTACAAGTTCGAGGCCAGTCTCAACTATATAGTGAGACCCTGAAAGGTGGGGAGTGGTTTATAACTTGATAAGATTACTGTCAGTTTGTAGTGGCTATTAGAGTAAAGATGCAGATCATTACATTAGTAGTTCGTCAATACCAGAATCCACAGGAGTGTTTCACACAGCTCTTAAGACAAATTTCTGAATATTCTATATCACATAACCAAGACTTCAGGCTGTACAAACCCAGATGTGAGAAGGTAGCACTCTGCAGTAACCTGAAGTTAGGCATAAGAAGTTTCATCTTTCTAGCCTATAGGAGAAAGATCTATTTAAAAAAGTAAAATAGTAAGAAATTGGGGGAAGCTGAGGTTCTCAGTTTCCCCACACTACTTCTAAACTGAAGGGCAGGACATCGAGGGGTCCATTTCTGCTTTTATGAACTTACTTGTGTAAAGGTGGTTTGGAAAGAGTGATAAACTAGACAAACAATGAACGTCAGAACAACACAAGATGAAATAAAATTTGACTTTATATTTGATACTCCCTATGAAATTTGCTCAAATTAATGAAACCTGATGAAAGCTACTTGTTGGTTGGCTGACCGTTTCCCTTTTTTTCTGCCCATTCACAGTAAAATATATATTTAATATATATATATATATGTAGTGATATGACACAATTTCAGTCAGTGAAACAAGAAGATTTATACCAAGGAGTTTCTAGAAAAGCTGTTGTTTTCATTATATAAATGTCTCTTTCTTTTCTTCCTCCTTCCATTAGTGTGTCATAGTTACTAGAATTTGGAGAGGATCAACAGTACATCAATAGGACATGAAAATTACTTTAAGTTGAAAATATCTAAACAATCAGCAGTTACCTAAACTTACACCACCCCCTCCTCTCTAGGGAGTTTGTAGTTTGGGATAATACTGATCCTTAGCATTGGGAAGTGGGAAATGAGCTGTCCTTTAGCATCAGAAAGTCCAAACGGAAAAGGAAAAGGAAAAAAAAAAAAAAAAAGATCACTAGTTGCTAAAGAAGGAAGAGATAAGATGAACACAGAAGATTTTAGGGCAGTAATAATACTTCTATAATACTATAATCAATTAAACATATCTTTATACATTTATCTAAAACAATGGAATGTACAACACCAAGAATTAACCCTAATGGAAATTGTGGACTTTGTGGACAATGATGAGTCACCTAGGTTCATGGATGGTACAAATGTACTACTCCACTGTGGGATGTTGATAATACAGGAGGTTATATATGTGTGAGAGCAGGGGTTATACAAGAAATCTTTGTTTTTTTTCCAATTTTGCTGTAAACCTAAAACTCCACTTAAATAAATATAAGACATTTATCTCTAGCTAGTTACTCATCAGAACAACTCAAAAACAGGACAAATAAACTTTCCCCTTTCTTCCATTAACCTATCAATTGTCATTAATTTATAGGTCCCCAATTATTAGACCCTTTTTTTTATTCTAAAGCAAAAACAAAATTTTTTCAAAACAAGATAACAGGAGGGCAACAATGGTTAAATACATTACATATTGTTATCGTTAAATTAGTTACTCAGAGTACAAGATATAGGCATTTAATTTTCCAAACAATATTAGCATAAATCTTTCTTTTCAATGTACTAAGAGAAATTAGTAGTATAACTGCCTTCTTATATATAGATATATATATATACAGATACATATTTTTTTTCCCCTTTTCTCTTCCTTCTTTGCTGTATTTCCCCCATCCTGGTTTCTCTTTCCTTTTGAAGTTTTGTCCCATTTTATCATATCTATTGTACATTTTGGATCTTATTTACTCTTTCAGCTTTTCACACTAGGGAGACAATATGATGTTTACACATGTACGTCTGGTTTATTTCACTTATGAGTATGATCTCAAGTTGCATCCATTTACCTATAAAAGTTTTCAGTTTATCCTTCCTTATAGCTGAGTAGTACTCCATTGTATAAAAAGATCACATCTTTTTTATCCATGATGGGCATTCAGGTTGTTTCCAAGATCTAGCTCTTACAAATTGTGCTGCTATAAGCATGGGTGCACATATATCTGTGTGGTACAATGTTTTTAATTCTTCTGGGAAGATATCCAGAAGGGAAATAGCTGGATCAAATGGGACCACCAATGCTAGTTTTTTGAGGAATGTTCATACTGGTTTCCACAGTGGCTGCACCAGTCTACACTCGCACCAACAGTGTAGAAGAGTTCCTCTTTCCCCACATCCCTGCCTGCATTTGTTATTGGTTGATTTGTTGATAATAGCCATTCTTTCTGGAGTGAGATGGAATCTCAGTGTTGTTTTAATTTATATCTCTCAAATGACCAGTGATGTTGAACATTTCTTCATATATTCGCTTGCTGTTTATACTTCTTCATCTGAGAAATGTGTATCCTTCTCAGATGCCCATTTTTTAATTGGGTCTTTAAATTTGGGGGATCTGATTTTGAGTTCTTCATATGTTCTAGATAGTAATCTTTTGTCTGAGGAACAGCTGGCAAACATTTTTTCCCCATATTGTGGGCTGTCTCTTCACTATGTTGGTGGTTTCTCATGCTACGCAAGGTTTTTAATAACATGAGAACTCAGCTGTTTATTCTTTGTGATAGTATCTGTGCAATCAGGGTTTTATTCATAAAAGTCTTTGCCTACACCAATGTCATCAAGAGTTTTATCTTTTCTATCCTCCAGCAGATTTAATGTTTCTGCTTTAATATTTAGATCTCTGATCCATTTCCAACTTAGTTTAGTGCATGGTGAAAGATATGAGTCCAATTTTAATCTTTGGCATATGCAGAGCCAGTTTTTCCAGCACCATTTATTAAAGAGGCTATCTTTCTTCCAGTGAATGTGTTTGGCACCTCTATCAATGATAAGGTGGCTGAGTATGTCTGGAGTTGTTTCTGCTTTTTCTAATCTGTTCCACTGATCATCACAGACCCAACTTTGGAAAAGGAAAAATTATTTCTAGCTAACAGTGACCAAGTACCAAGCCTGCATAAAAATCAAGTTAGGCAGGAAATGACATAGTAGTCATGAACATATAAAGATTTTAAAGAAAAACAAGATTTTCAGATCACAGCAGAGTACCAATAAGTTTAAGATCAGAACACTGGCATCCTCCTTGGGGATGAAGGTATTTCATACTTAACTGTGACTTATGTGTTTTGCTTCTGAAGGATAAAAATTTAGACCTTTAAGAGTATGCTGTAGTAAGCAGCATTAGTAAGAAGGCAACTGTTTCTCAGACAAAGGGAGGGAAGGTGGGATGAAAAGAATGTGAATAAAACTAATATGAAAGCTTCTTTAAACTTTGGGACAGATCCCTGCTCAGCTCTGCACATAAGCATGTCAATCACTTAAGAAGTATTTATGGAGTTTATTAGTCCTAAATCTGCCTCACCTAGCTCATCTCCCTCAAGACTGAGGAAAGTGACATAAAAAGAAACTAAAATAGTTTGCAGGACCTGCAGGGACATCCAATCGCCAGCTTTTGCAACTTCTAGTTCTACAACTCCCTAGAACAAGGCCTAGAAGTCATTGTCTTGCAACCACCTTGTATTCCAGGAAAAGCAGAGCCTGACAGTCCATGCCATGATGAAGTCACATCCCCCACCAAAGCTGGAACAATTACCCCATGGCAGAAGCTAAGGCTGCCCTCCCCAGAGGTGACATCTCCCAATGGGAACTTAATTGCTCCTTCAAGCAGATGGCTCTCCCAGGATCTCAAAGCTGCAGTCCTGAGATACCCATCAACAATACCAGGACTTGACCAAGTTTACCTACACTGCTAGCTATGCAAACTGTCCAGCTACAAAAACATCCAGTCCTTGCCTTTGTTTTTTTCAATAAAACCCCAACATTTCTGTGAGCAGCTCCAAGACAGACCTTGAACCTCTATATCTGTGCTTCTCAATATAACCATGCTAATTAAATCTCCTTTCTTGCCCTTTACCACTGCTCATCTCCTTGGCTGACATTATGGGATAGGTGACACAGCCTGACCTGTTGGGACCCCTGGAGCAGGGATCTTCCCCCAAAGTTCCAGTAACATTTATGAAGGCATTCCAAGCTCTCCAGACATGAATTTTCAAAAGCCTTCTAGTTACCTTCACCAGCTATACAGCCTATGAATACCTAAAACGACACCAAGCTTACAATGAACAGGAGTATGATGTTTTACAATGATACTCAGGATTTTAGACCACTGTTTAACAATCTCACCAGTTGACAAAGCCAAAAAATAGTTCTATTTTCTCCTCTCATCTCCTCCCAACCAGTAGATCATGCTCATTCTAGTCAGAAAGCTCTTTTTACAGTGCTGTGCAGTGCCACACACCTGTCTATAATCCTACCACAGGAGACTAAGGTAGGAGCATAGCAAGTTTGAGCCCTGCAAAGACAATTTAATACCTTAGAGCAAGACCCTGTCTCAAAGTAGAATGAATGAATAAATCAATGAATGAATGACTCAGTGCAAAGGCTCTGGGTTCCCAAGTACCAGAAAGAAAATTACAATCTAAAAACCTTTGAATTTACCCTTCTTCATTCCTACTCCCTTCTCTATGTTATAAGACCAACCTCAACTTTATCTACCTGGACTATGTCAATAGTTTTCTAACTTGTCTCCCAAATCTCAGCCTCTCTCTTCATTTCCCTTTTCAGTCATTTTACCAATGAGTTTTCAAACACTCAAGCATGACACTTTCTATTTTAAACTTTCTGAAGAGTCCATACAACCTAGCATGACTTATAAAGGCTTTCATTTTGCAACTATTGCTCCATTTTCCCAGTTTCATAGCCACCATTTTGGTCAATAACATGCAGATCCATGAATAAATCAGGCTCTTGAACATTTCTATGATTTTAAATATGTTCAATTTCTCTGTCTGAAAAAGCCATTGGCATCTTATACTATACTCACTTCCTCAATGGCAAATTCCAATCCACCTTTAAACACAATCCTCATACTTTCTTCCACAAGTACTAGCTGACACGTTCCCAAACCCAGAGAACTGTTTTCTGATATAGTGTTCTAAATGAATACCCATGTCTATTACAGACATGCTATTTATCTCCTCCCATAGAATATGATTATGTAACAACAAATAGAAGTCAAGTTATCTTTTGATCCATATTAAGTAACTTGCAAAAGTTTGACCCTTAATAAATCAGCATCTTATAATTTTTTTTTTTTTTTTTTTTTTTTGGTACCGGGAATCAAACTCAGGACCTTGCACTTGCCAGGCAGGTGCTTATGCCACTGCACTATATCCCCAGCCATCTTACAATCTTTAATAACCTATTATAGATGTTTTCATCAAAGAATTTGATCCTTTGCATATTAGATTTACACTGAATTATTTCTTCACTATAATCTAAACTATTTTTTGGATAATTAAATGGTTTTCCTAACATATACAACAAGAAGAAGGTGACTGAAGTTCATTATATGCATCAAACCCAAAGTCACACCACTAAAGTGGACTTTTGCTTCCAAAACATATGTAGTAGTCACAGCAATCATTAAGTCAGGCTACAGAGAACATTAGGTTTGAGTTAGAATACTAGTCTTCTCACCATAAAAATTCATGAAACAGGGCTGGGGATATAGCTCAGTGGAATAAGCGCTTGCCTAGCAAGCACAGGGTCCTGAGTTCGATCCCCAGTACCACAAAAAAAAAAAGAAAAAGAAAAAGAAAAAAATTCATGAAACACATTAAATGAACTGGGTCTCAATTTCATCATCTTTATAAAATGGAAAGTAGTATGTTTCCTAGGATTCTCTTGAGCAACTAGATAATTTTTATAATGTACAATACTTAAAATACAATGTATCTCCCAAGAAAATTAGCACATGTAATTATGCAAAGGACATACACGATATATAACATGACCTAAAAGGAAAAATGAAAATGTTATAAACTACTCAAAAGATATGTGACATCATAACCAGAGACTTCAAAAATACTAACTAGTACCTAACAACAGCCTGAACCACTCAAGCAGGATGTTTGACATGGCTGTAGGTTGCAGAAGTTGTTATTAATAATCTAGAAAACAATAAACTTAGAATATGAACATCCTTTAATTAGAGCAGAGCTGAATGGTGCTGAAACAATAAAAATAACGGACAGCGGTACAAGACTAGAAAAATCCACTTCTAAAAAGGAGCCCTAGATAAAGGTGGTGACTTCCGGTAAGATGGCGACCAGGTAAGCAGCAGAGTAAGATCCTCCTGGAGGATCGACAACCAGATACTGAAATACAGCAACATGAGAGAGAAAAGGAGGAGAGAAATGGGTGCCCTGGTACCCTGGACCCAGGAAAGATCTGAAATGGAAATTGAAACTCTCAGAAAGAGCAAACAAAACCTCCCATGGAAAAAAGGCTTGGAGGACTGCCATGGCACAGTTAGGAGGATGAGGAGGCGTAAAAGGAAGGAGCCACCGCTCCATACACACCCTCAGCCCGCTCCCTCATTCCAGCACTCACAGCTTCAGCCTCAGAGGCCCCTGCTCACAGAAGCATCCCCAATCGGCCAGGGGAGAGCAAAGTCCTGAGAGCTGATCCAAAATCAGAGAGGAGAAAGCACAGCCGAAAAGGAAGCAGTGGCAGTCAGAAGGAGTGGTCGAATCCAGTGTGAGGATCGGAGGTTACAAAGACCATTGAAGCAGAATCCCCATTCTGCAGAAACCTTCCTAATCAGCGCCCTGAGGCAGGTCAGTATCAAGGCAACCAGTGAGCAGCCCACCACACCCAGCTCTATACCTGCCTCGAGGATACGGCCTCAGATCTCAACAGTGTGAGCAAATACCAGCAGAATAGCAGAAAGCAGTGGAAGCGAACCCAGGACCACAGTAATTCCCAGGGATCCAGTCAAAAAACAAAAGGGAGCTGGAGCACAACAGAAAGAGTGAGCTGCAGACAGAGGCGGGCTACACAGCCCCACACCCTTCTCACTCCAACACCAAGCAGGAAGCATGGGCTGAGTTACCGGGATTCAGCTCCCACCCTGAACTCCCTCTCTGAACACTGTGAGTCCTGGTGGCCCGAGCAGGCATCATGTGATTCTGACAACAATGGGGTGAGTCAACAGGCTTCAGGAGTCACCCTAAACTACCAATATGAGCACCAAGAGAGACTCCACACTGCTTGCTTATATAAAAAATGTACGAACCCATAGTCTCAAACTACATGAAAAACAGCAGTCTTGGAGCCTGAAAGACAACAACATACTCTACACAGCAGACCCGAGAAAATCCTCCAATTCTTTCCAAGAACTAATAACTACACTTAGTACACACCATGGATTACCACGGTGAGCACAGGTGGTGGAGACCTCACGTCACTTGTGCCCAGCATCGTAAGTGCACCCAATGCCCAACAAGATTGAGTGGTAGGACGAGGTGAAGTCATGGAACTAGGGTATAGACCCGCCTCTCTAGCTGGGAAGGGTTAGTCTCCAAAGACACTAATGGCCCATGAGGGGATACCAAGCACTTTGGCAAGGAGGTTGGAAGGCCTGAGGGGGGAGGGGCCTCCCTTCGGGTTGCATGAGAGCCCTGAGGACCTAGACGGGGCCTCCTGCAGAACAGCACTGGGACAGAGT
>PVLD010036517.1:0-10901 GCA_004027595.1 Dinomys branickii
TTTTATCTATTTCTTCTCTGTGTGTGCTGAACATTTCTTCCATTATGGTTTTCAGTTCATTTTTTGTCTGAGAGATTATTTCTACTTTAATGTCTTTTGTGGCCTGATGGAGTTGTTTCTTTACTTCGGACGTAATCGTTTCATAAATTGCAGGTTTGTGGCTTATTTCTGCTTTAATCTCTTCTATGGCCTGTTGGAGATGTTTCTTTATTTCACATGCAGTCATTTCAGAACTTGCAGGTATGTGGTTTCCTGGTTGCCCTCTATCCTCTCATCCAGGACTTGTTCTGATTGGGGTTGTGTTCTGAGACTGCATTTTGTTCTTCTGTCTTCCCATTTTTGGATATCAGATTCAAACTATTGAGCTGTAAATTACCCAGGCAGTTCACCAGGGAAAGGTCCATCGCAAAGGCTGCTCCAATGGCTCCTTCCCTTTGTGGGAATGTCCCTTAATCTTTCTAATAAGAGTTCCACTTAAAAGGCTGCTCAGATGCTCGTTTGTGGGGTGAGCTACTCCCTACCAAGAGACCTGGGTGGGGCACGTAAAACGGCTCCCCCGCCCACCCAGGCGTCCCTGCAGGAATGGGGACGGATTTCCTCCCCCACTTTGTGATCCAGTTGCAGCGCGCAGATAGCTCACCCATTTTGGAATCTGTGCAGGCAGGAAGGTTCCAAAGTGCCAATTGTTCATGCTGTGCCCGCAATTTGCCACTCCCCAAAGCTTCTCTGTTTCCTCGCGCTCTCCTGGTCTGGGGGAGGGAGCAAGGTGCTCCGCTCCTCTGTGCTCCTCAGGCCGCCTCAGCCTGCAGGCCACTGAGGGCCTTGGTGGCACGGGCCGGGCCCAGAGCAGGATCCTGGTTCACCGCTCAGATTTGCGCAGCCTGCCCAAGGAGTGCGGGCTCCAAGACTGCCCTGCACTGCAGCCACTAATAAGCTGATTTCTGGCCGCAGTCGCTGGCGAGCCACTCAGGGTCGGGAGGCGGGAGGGGCCGAGCCACCTGAGCCTGTGGGGCACTTGGACCCCGACTAGCCCCCACCTGTCTGCAGCACCGAGCATGTCTGGTGCCCAGCGCTCCGGGCTTTCCCGCGTCTCCCCACGGCAATTTGGGGTGCCCCATCGCGTCTCCAGCAGCACAGAGAAACATGTTCAGTTTGAACTTTCCAGCCGAGGTCCTGGCATTCGCGCTCGCCAAGCCTGTCTTGAGCTGGGGGTCTCTATCAGGGAGGATCCCTCCTTTGCTGCTCACCTGGTCGCCATCTTCCTGGAAGTCTACGGGATGTATAATTCTTTACTGCTTTTAGTGAGATTTACACTGAGAAATAGGAAAAAGCACTCATTTAAAAAGTTGTCAGTTTTTCCAGGAAATAAAGGATCTATTATATAGTGGAAGTAGAGGAGATCTTGGTTGCTGAGAAAATTAGTATTAAAAAGACACTAAGCACTTTATATCGAGTAGAAATGATGCATGTGTCAGTGTCATGGAAACCAAAAATATCCTACTATTCACAGGCTTAAAGCTGCAAAATTTAAAGGGATCACTTCTAGAAAAAAGGATCAGGTAGCTACACTCATTCAGGGAAAACTGGAAAAAAGTGTCCTGGTGTTCAGCCATCTAGGCACGAATAGGCATCCATATCCACAATCCAAGGGTTCCTGGCTAAAGTTTAAGTTGGCAGCAGACCTTGGTAGCATGCATACTATGCTGGTTTTATAGACATGCAGAGTGCAAGCCCTGAGGAGACAGAAACTTCCACCTAGATTTCGAAGTCCTGGGAGACCAGGCATTGTGCCCTTAAGAGGGCACTGGATGGGTCTATGAAAGTGAAGTCGAAAGTGAAGGAAATCCTGAAAAGTTGCAGAAGTCAGGAATGTGAACTTCCACTGAGAAAGGCCAGCAAAGCCAGCCTGACAGACCATGAGAGCTGCAAAAGACAATGTTATAAGGGTGGAGCCACCCAAACTTTTTGTTAATTTTTGGTGTTATTTCTTGTGCAATTAGTGTTCTGTTCAGAATGTGCTTCACTATGCCTATATCTTAGTGGGTTTTACCTAATTTAGCTCCTAGCAGATTGTGTCTGCTTTTATAACTGGGTCACTGATCCATTTAGATCTGATTTTACTACAGGAAAGAAATATGGGTCTATACTCGTTTTCTTTCTGTGGATAACCAGATTTCCCAGCAACATTCGTTAAAGAGAGTATCTTTTCTTCACCATATAATTTTGGAACCTGTGCCCAAAAGCAGATGGCTGAAGATGCATGTGTTTTTTCTACATCCTAAATCCCATTCTACAGTGTTTGTGTCAGTAACATACATTACCATAGCTCTGCAGTATAACTTGGAATCTGAGATTGCAGTGCCTTCTGATTTTCTCCTTTGCCTCAACATTTCTTTGGCTATTCTGGGTCACTGGTTCCATATTAATTGTAGGATTTATTTTTAGTTCTGTGAAGAATAACATTGGTAATTTGATTGAGATTGCATTATATCTATATAATACTTTTGGTAATATGACAGTTTTTGATGATATTCGTTCCACTTTTACCCAGGAATGGGGAATGTCTTTACATTTTTTTTTTTTTGGTACCAAGAATCGAACTCAGAACCTTGCACTAACCAGGCCAGGCAGGCACTGTGACACTGAGCTATATCACTGGCCCTCCATTTTCTCACGTTCTCTTCAATTACTTTCTTTATATTTCTATAGTTTTTGTTACAGATATCATTAATCACCCTAATTAGATTAATTCCCACTTATTTAATTTGCTTAAAACTACAATGAATAAGAAGATATTCTTGATTTCTTTCTCAGTGCCCTTGCTGGTGGTCCATAGAATGACTATTGACCTTTTTTGTGGATTTCGTTTCCTGTCATTTTGCTGAAATTTTTATTAGTTCTAAGAGCCTTCTGGTAGAATTTTCGGTCTTCTTCATATATTGTCATATCATCTACAATAGGAATATTTTTTAATTCTTTCTTTCCTTTCTACATCCACTTTATTCTTTCTTTTTCCTTATAGTTTGGGCACAAGTTTTGAGTAATATATGAAATAGTGGTACGAATACAAACTTTTATTCCTGATTTTAGGAGGAAAGCATTCAAATTTTTCCTCACTTAGTAAGATGTTGGCAATGGCTATACCATAAATGACTTCTGTCATTTTGAAGTAAGTTCCTTCAATGTCTATTTAATTTAGGCTTGTTGTGAAGAATGAATGTTGAATCCTGTCGAATGTTGAGATGATCCTCATCTGTTGAGATGATCATGTGATTTTTATCCTTAAATCTTTTTGTGGTGTATAACATTTATTAATTTCCATATGTTGAACCATCTTTGCATTCTTGGGATTAAGATGACTTGATCTTGATGTATATGATCATTTTAATTATTTATTGCATTTTGTTTGCTAGTATCACATTGTGTAATTTTATCTGTATTCATTGAAGAAATTTGACTCTAATTTCCCTTTTGTTTAGAGTCTTGTCTGCTATAGTATCAGAATAATGGTAGCCTGAAGGAATGAGTTTGTTTAATATCTCACTCCTTCAACTTTATGGAAGAGGTTGAGGAACATTGGCATGTGCTCTTCCCTGAAATCCTGGTAAAATACAGTGGTAAATGAATGTTATCTTGAGTTTTTCTTATTTGGGGAGAATTTCATTGCTAGTTTTATTTCATTGATTTTATTAGTCTCTTCAGGGCTTTTATATATATTTTAGTTCAGTTTTAATAATTAATATTTGGCTAGTAACATGCATTTCATCTAAATTCTCCAAGTTATTAATATGCACATGTTCACAATAGTCTTTTATAATCTTCTGGAATTCATTAGTGCCTGCTTTGATTCCTTTTTTTGCTTTTAATTGCATATGCAAGTGTTTTAATTACTTGTTTTGCTAAGATTGTTAAGGATTTATCAGTTTTGTTTAATCTTTAAAAGAACCAAGTCTTTGATTGATTAGTACATGGCATTTTGGTTTAATTTCAATTTCATTAATTCTGTTCTGGTACTTATAATTTCCTTCCTTTGACAAGTTTTAGATTTGAAATTGCTCTTCTGTTTCTAGGATGTTAAGATGTGTCATTAGATTATTTGAGATTGTTTTATTTTTAAATGTAGACATTCACAGCATAAACTTCCCTTTTGATCACTTTCTTGTGTATATGTTCCGTAGCTTTTGGTATTTTGTGCTTCTATTCTCATTTGTATTTACTTTTCCATTTCTTCTGGGATTTTCTCTGTAATCTATTAATTATTGAAAAATATGGTATATTATCTATTCTCAATATGATCATGTAGTTTCTGTGGGGTTTTTTTCTTGATATTCATTTATAGTTTCATTTTATTCTGATTTGATATGATGAAAGATAATTTCAACTATTTTATTTATTTAAAAATATTTTATGGGGTGACTGAGTAAGCAGCAGAGAAAGATCTCCTTGCGGCTCACCACCCAGACACTGGAATATAGCAACATGAGAAAGACAAGACAGAGAGAAACAGGTGCCCCGGTCCCAGGAAGGATTTGAAATGAGAATTGAAGCCCTCAGAAAGTGTAAAGAAGATACCTCCCAGAGTAAAAGCTTGAGCAGCCACCATGGCACAGTTAGAGGAAGAGGAGGAGGAGAAAGAGGAAGTCACCACTTCATACACATCCTTGGCCCACTCCCTCATTCCTACACTCACAGCTTCAGCTTTGGAAGCCCCCATCTGTGGGAGTCTCCCGACTCGACCAGAGGAGAGTGGAATTCTGAGAGCTGGGCCAAAACCAGAGCAGAGAAATCACAACCCAGAAAAGAAGCAGCAGCAGTTGGGAGGTGTGGTTGAACCCAGCTTGATGAAAAGATACTACAGTCACTGAAGCAGAATGCCAGCTCTGCTTAGACCTGTTCTAATTAGCACCCTGAGGCAAGGTGAAGACAAAGCAACCAGTACACAGTCCACCATACCCAGCTCTGCACCTGCCCCAAGGCTGTGGCCTGCCAACTCTCCCCTGGGAGAGCAACTACCAGCAGAGAGCAGCAGAGGGCAATAGCAGCGACCCTAGGGCCATGGCAATTCCCGGGGATCCAGCCAATTAACAAATGGGAACTGCAGCACAACAGTTAGAGAGAGGTGCAGATGGATGTGGGACAGATAGCCCCACACTCTTGCTCTAACACCAAGCAGGAAGCATGAGATGAATTACTGGGCTTCAGCTCCCACCCTGAACTCTGTCTGTGAGCACCTTGAGACTTGGTGCCCCCACGCCCAACTTGTGTTCCCGACAGCAGAGGGCTGAGTCCACAGGCTTCAGGACCCACTCTAAACTACTAATATGAGCACCAAGAGGGACTTCATACTGCCTGTATATATCAACTTTGTATGAACCCATAGCAACAAATTCTACAAAAAGCAACAGTCCTGGAGTCTGAGACATGACAACATACTCTAAACAGAAGACCCAAGAAACTCCTCCAATTGTTTCCTAGAACTAAAAGCTAAATTTAGTGCATACCCTGGAGTACCTCAGTGAGCATGGGTGGAGGAGACTTCACACCACTTGTGCCCAGCATCATAAGTGCACCCACTGCCCAGCTGTGTGAGGGGAGGGGAGGGGAGCGGCAGCACTGGAGATCCAGAGGTGGGAGGAGGTGAAGACCTGGATGTAGGGTGCTGACCTGGTCCTCTAGCTGGGTGGGAATAGCACCCAAAGAGTCATAGGCAGCCTGCAGGGAGATACTGGTGGCCTATCAGGGGACCCCAGGGGCCCTGACAGGGAGCTCAGCAGCCTATGGGGGGAAGGGGACTCCCCGAAGGCTACATGAAAATTCTGAGGAACTACAGCGGACCTCCAGGTGCATGGCGATGGGGAGGAGCCTGGCAGTGTGCAGGGGGGTGAGCCTGAGTGCTCGACTGCCCCCCCAGGCACACCACATCGAGGTGGAGCTTGGCATTGAGTGTGGGCAACCCCACGAACTCAACCAGGTCCCCAGGCATGCTGTATCTGGGTGGAGCCTGGTGGTCTGCAGGGGCAACCCTGCAAACTCGACCAGGCTCCTGGGCACGTGGTAATGAGACAGAGCCTGGCGGTATGCAGGGGCGACCCCAAGGACTCCACCAGGCCCCCGAGGGACTCGAGGTCTTGTCAGTGCGGTGCTGATCATAGTGTGCCTGGGTCCCTGCCTATATACTGTCATTGAGTTTGGGTGCTTTTCCACTTAATGACATACTAATTAGTGTGCACCCATGTTTGTTGCAGCATAGTTTGAAGCAGCCATGTGTTTTCCCAATGTGAGCAGCTATGTGTCTTCCCAATGTGAGAGCCCAAGAAAATGAATAAAACCAAAAAGTACAGTTATTATCACAGGGAAGTTGACTGATTGGGTGGGAGAACAATGGAGATGAGAGTGAAGAAAATTGTTTAATTGTATGTACCTTTATTTGTGTAACAGAGTAACAAATGTGAAGATAACATTTTGTAATACAGCACCCATTGTTAATTCCCTACTACCTTCTCTATAATTTTATATTTCCTTTATTGTTTTTGTGTTATTCTGGTTTATGTCTGCTTGGTTGTTGATATGTCTCCATTCTTTTGTCTTTAAAATAAAAAGTAAACATGTTTTATGGTCTAAAATATGATCTGTTTTAGAGAAGGTGCTACTGAGAAGACTGTGTGCTGCTGAGATGTTTATTTTGTTGTTGTTGATTGAATCATTATGTAAATAGCTATTAAGGAATTTTACTTGATAGTGTGTTTTAATACTGTCATTTCTTTGTTGATTTTTTTGTCTGGTTGATCTGTTTTTTTGTGCGGGTTTTATACCACAATGAATTTTTTAATGTCTGCTTGTCTTTTTATAACCAGTAGCTTTTGTTTCATAAAATTGAAAGTGTCAATATTTGGTGCATTTTTCCTTTGATCTGTATGTACTACCTTTCTTTGTCACTTCTCATCAGTTTTGCCCTGAAGGTCATTTTGTCTGAAAATAGGATAACTAGGCCTGCGTGTTTACAGCATCCTGTTGCAAGTATTATGCTCCATTCTTTCACTTGTAGTCATATGTTTATTTGTGAATTGTGTGTGTCTATTACAGACAACATATAATTGAGTTTTATTTTTATCCAATCTACATTTTTATGTCTTTTGATATAAAATTTAAAACCTCTGAGATTAAGTGTTGTTATTAAAATGTATTTACTAAATCTATATATTGCATCATTCCTCCAATGCTGACTGCTTCATTTATACTGTTTGTTTCCCTGCCTTCACAGTTAGAAATATTTTTACCTTTTGGCACTTTTTTTATTTTGATTTTGCTGAGTCTTATTCAAATTTCTTTGCATACAATCAGCCATATTTGTTTCTAGTTTGTAAATTTCTTTAGATTTTCTTTGTTGTGAAAAGTCATTATTTCTCTTTCAATTTGCAGGATAATTTTGCACAGTTTAGTAATCTTCGTTGGATATTTTTCAGGACTT
This sequence comes from Dinomys branickii, assembly GCA_004027595.1. NCBI lineage: Eukaryota > Metazoa > Chordata > Mammalia > Rodentia > Dinomyidae > Dinomys > Dinomys branickii. The sequence goes on from PVLD010036517.1 coordinate 7,469, forward strand.
GAGAATATTTACTGTAAGCTTTCCTGGCCATTAAGGTTTATGTTGAGAAACAGTTGTTATGCTGATAGTCTTGCCATTCTGACTTACATGGTATTTCTCTTTAAGAGCTTTTAGTATTTTCTACTTCTTTCTGAATTTGGGGAGTTGTTTGTTATGACGTATCTTGGATAGGTATTATTTGAGGTGCTACATGTTTCATATGCCTGAATATTAAATTCTTCTTTTAGATCTGGGAAACTTTCCACTATTATTTCAGTGAATGAACTTTTATACTTTTGACATGCGCTTCTAAACTTTTCAAACTATAATGATTAGTCTTGTTTTTGATTAATGTATCAGTTTGATCCACGTTCCATGATACCTTGTTGAATTTATGGTATAACTGCGTATATAATCTATTACATTAACCTTATGTTAGGCTGTGACCATCTGACCTCAGCTTAGTCATTCTTATTGCCTACAAATTCCATTGAAACTTTTTATGTCCAAGAATTCTGCTTAATTTCTTTATGTATTTTATAATGCTTTATACAGTCTTCTACTAAAATTAAATTTTCCATGTCTCCTTTAAGATACATAAGCACTTTACTAGTTAGATCCTTTATCTGTTTATTAACATTTTCTTTAATGTCATTGAACACATTATGTATTTTTTCTTCATGTTTTCAAACATTTCAAGCATTTGCTTTTTGAATTCTTTGCTTGGAACTTCCTCCTTTTCAATGCCTGTAAGTTTAGCTTTATACAAGTTAAGAGTTATTTAAGGCATTTTTTTGCCTTGTTTTCTCATGTTTCTACTGTTTTTATGCTGAGGGTTGAAGATCAGATAGGGAACAGAACCTGTTGATTGTGGAATTTCCTTTACTAAGTATACGTTGCTTTAGATAGGACTATACCTTTATTTTTGTGTTTGTGCACATTGAAGTAACCAAAACATTCGGTGTAAGAGGATCAGAAATAATCACTGCACTGTAAGGAGAGAACAACTACTGTTTATATCATAATTCCCAGAACAAAATGCATATTACAAAATTAAATCATATAATTAAAAACTAGTTTAACAATTTCACATTTTTATTTGTTTAAGAAGACAGTGAAATAGTACTGATAACATACCTGGGTGTAGAGGATGAGGGAAGGAGACAGGAAGAATAAAAAATTTTAAAAAAAGATAACAGTAAATGAATCAAAGAAAACAGATGAGATTTAATGGTATTATTTTTAGGTTTGCAATGCAGGGCTGCAGAAGAGATGAGGTTATTCAAAGAGTCTAGAAAAAGAAATAAAAAATAGGGAAAGTGAAATTGAAGATTGAGGAAAGCTGTTAGAAGTTTAAAACCAATTAATATACTGGTGTGTGTATATATATATGTGAAAATTGAAAAGTTTTAGGTAGAACTAACCCTGTGTTAGGTTGTGACAACCTAACACAACATCACACACTGTAGATGTAGCCACCTGTGAAAAGTTCTACCTAAGACTGCATGAGGCTTCAGGGGCATATCTAGACACAAGCCATAACACCCATCTAACAAGGTGAACACGGATATCTCTATACACACACACACACACACACACACACACACACTAACACACACATTATTTAGAATGCTCTCAGTGCAATTTATACTTCAGTCTGAGTTTGACCAGTGTATTCTTCCCTTTTCTAACAATGAGATGAAAGCAAGCACACCAACTAGAGTAGCAACATTCATTTCCCACATGAGCAAGCAGATTGTTTCCTTCCTCATTTTGGGGGGAGTATTTCACGCTCTTTTAGTTATTTTTATCTTCTTCTTTACTCTTTCTACTTCTTTTCTCTTTGAGGTTTATTTCCTGTTTTTCTCTTTATCATTATCTCAACTGTTTTCTTGTTCATTCTTTCTTGTTACTTATAATGTCTTTTTATTCTTCAGTTAAAATCTCTACTTCATTTTTTCTTCTTTTCTTATCTTCCAGTTGTTCAGATTTTGCTTTTTGTTCCTTCACCAGTTCTCACACTCCTCTCTCTTGACTAATATAACAACTAAGCTTCATGAATCTCTAGGTAGCTAGTTAATTTTATAATACTGCTGTTGTGTACTCTATTCTTGATAGAGGTAAAGTTACTACATTCAATAGATACTTAAAATAGGCCAATAGTAGGTCAGCATTTGGCTTGTTTTAGTATTCATACTATAATACCATTTTACGACTAAGAGTGGTACTTTATTTACCCTTAAGGTTTGTCAATATTTAGTCTACATTCGATGTTATAATTGATGCTGTTTTTATTACTATAGTCAAACTGACATAGCTATTGCTATTGATTGGACTTCTTGTGATGTCAATATCTGAATTATATAGGGATCAATAAAGACATTGTTGCCCATTTCTGCAAAACTTAGTATTGAGCAAAGTACGCTGCAAATTTCCATTAAAAATAAATGGAGATTATTCCATCCTGGGACAATGGGAGGGGTCAATAGGTAGTCACACTCAGAGAATATCATTAGCAAGTAGACATGAACTAAAGCTGTATCTATACTAGAAAAAAATTTGTACTACATTCAACCTGCAAGCACCAACACAAACAAACAAGCAAACAAAATTAGAAGAATGAGAAGACATGACAACTAACTGCCTCCAAAATCTCCCAGCTCCCCCAAAAGTGATCAATACAGCTTTGAAAGGGAGGAAACCATACACCACATATCTGAATCACTCAAAATGATACAAAGAAGACAACAAAGCATATCAATAATGCATTAGGTAGGCTTACAGAATATATAAATAATAAGTTTTTGGGCCAAATAAAACAATCAGTGTGCCTACAGAAGACACTAATGAGACTCATGCAAGGAAGATGGCGACCAGGTGAGCGGCAGAGGGAATCTATCCCAGGGACCGATCCTTTGCGCGCGGGTGCCCGGACCATGGGTGAAAAATTCCACCTGATCGGGCTGCTCTCCACGGCATGAGCAGTAAAGGGCCGGCAGGACAAGCCGGGCTGCGAGAAGTGGGCGGATCCTGAGAGCTGGGCACCCGAGAGATTGCTGAGGCACTTCGGCAGCAGCTCGGCTCAAATCGCGTACAGCCAAGAGAGCGATTGCGGCGGGAGGAAAACCTCCAACTCCTGAAACCGATCGGCTCGGAGACGGCTGTAACCAGGATTTGTTGGAAGCAGTGGAGCAGAGGAAACTCAGAGAACGAGCTACTGGGACAGATTGCACCAATCTGGGCAGCATTCCGGGATCCGGATCAGAGCCCGGCCCCCGCAGCCGGTGCTGCACGAACTGGAGCGATTGCGATCGGCAAGATTTCTGAGTTGGGAAAAAGCTCGATCCACAGAGATACATCTGAACGGCATTCCTGCCTGCAGGATCCCAGGGTGAGTTGAGTGGGCGCTCTAACCAGTTTTTCCTGAGTTGGGAAGAAGCTCTGCCCAGCGAGT
>PVLD010036518.1:0-10897 GCA_004027595.1 Dinomys branickii
AAAGAGATTGCTTAACTATTGCTCACTAAGTTTGCATTGTTGATGAGGAAGATTATTGAAGAGGGACAAATCCAGAAGCTAAAAAACCCCTACATGCTCGGAAGTAATAAACTCAGACATCTGAGGGGGCAGCAAGTTTTCATGTGTGCTGTCTGTCTGTCTGGGGGTAGGGGAGGAGGGGAACACAGATTACAGTGCTTATGCCTAAAGTCAGCTCAGCGACATTAGCTCTGTCTCAGAGTCATAGGACTTTTATGAACAATATTAGGCGGAATTCTATCTTTTCCCTAAAAAACCAGAAAAATCAAAGGTTTAAAATTAAACTTCGACTCCCAGGCAAGATGTAACCCTTACCGAAATAGCAGTATGTCAGCAGAACAAGGTCTCATTGGCTCATTACCAGGCCAGGCCAGGACATTATTTCTGGCAGCTTCTGAAAGCCACAGGCTGTTAGAAATTTTTTTTTCTTTCTGAAGCCTTAATACAGTTTGTTCTCACTTGTTCACAGGAGCCTCCTTGCTAGATCACTCGCTGTCTCTCTTTTCTTGGGCCCCCTTTTAAAATGCTAATTAAATTTGCTGGATCTCCGTTCTCCCCTCCCCCAGCTAATTTCGGAGATCAAGAAAAGGAACTTGATAGGTATAAAAGATGTGCTTGTCTTTCCACCAGAGCTACCTTTGTGTTTCATTTCCTTTTATTGCAGGAAATTGTGTAGGGGCCCTAAACACTAACATACATAACACTGATTGTATTCTGCATAACAAATTGGATTAGGATAATTACTACACAGATGTTAAAAAATCCTGAATGCAAACCAGTGCTATTAGTCATGACTTAATATACTATAATTCACACACTGGAATGTCTTATTGTGATTACACTATTTTAGAACTAAACGCTTTAACAAAAAAAGGGGGAAGAAAAGAATTCTTTTGCTCTGCTGCTGCACATGCTCTGAACAAGAAATTGTTTTATGCTAATTTGAAATTTCACTACTCAGAATTCTTATTAACTAATCAGATCCTTCAATTTCTCTTGCCCCCTTTTATCCAGAGAAAAGCGCTTCTTTAGCAAGGCAATTTCATGCGCAATTCAACTTGAATGCCACCATTATGAACAAAGGAATTTGCACATGGGTGCTTTTGACAAACATAGCTTTGGAAAACGGAGCCTTGGGTGCTGTGGGAGGCAAACCCTCCCCCACTGATGGCTGGGACCCTGAAACAAAGCAGACAGAGAGTAAGCAATTGGAATGGGTCCATGTAGCCACAAAGGGAGGACCTATTACAAGGGCAGTATGCTCAGAGCTGCTACAAAGGGCTGTGCAGCTTGTGCTTAGCCCAGGGGGCAAATAGGGGCTGAACTCTGGCCTGGGGTCTGTGCTCCGAGCTGTGCAGCCAGGTGCAACGCTGCGGCTTTCCAAGGAAAGGGCGCTTTTCCTAATTCGTGCAACGCAGGAATTTGGTCACAGGCAAAAGATAGTACAAGTGCCTAGTTAGAAACAACAGCAGCCCTGGGACCCCTTGAGTCTGAACTGCGAACACAAATTCAGTTCTTAAAATCGTTTTTTCGCTTACCCTACCTCCCACTGCTCTGTACTTAATTAGAATTGCTCACAGTTCAAGGTGCTCTTAGAGTTGTGATCTACATGTTACACTCTTGATTACATTCTTCTGGAAATTGCCCTGTATCTGTTCTATGTCAAAGCTTTGTACACTCAACCTCTCTTGGGCACTGCCTGAGCTGGTATCATCATTATCCTCTAGAGGTGGGAGATTAGCACTGGGGCAAATCAGACACCCAATCAGGTGAAATGTGTCAGAAGTCATAAAAACCCTCCATTGAAGAGCAGAGCAGCCAGGTGTGGCGGCACACTCCTGTAATTCCAGCCCTCAGGAGGCTGAGGCAGGAGGATCACTGTGAGTTCCGACGCTACATAGGGAGTTCAAGGCCAGCCTGCACTATATAGTGAGACTTTGTATCAAAAAACAAAAGTGAAAAACACCACACAAAAAACAAAAACAGTAGAGCAAGATAATTCCCAAAAAGAAAAGGCATGCGGAATATACGGACCCAAAATGACTCTAGACTTTAAAGCTCCTGAGCACTGTTGATGGACAAACCAGAAATCCTAATCTTTCATTAGAATCCGGTGCTGTTCAAGGCATCTATCAGAAGATGCTACTATTAATTAATCGTTCCTTTAGCTATGAGCACAACCAATAGAAAGACACTGTTCCAAATCCTTCATTTATATCTAGCATGAGGCCAAGGAATTTATTTTTCTAGGACAATTTACATCTGGCATGAAGCCAAGTGAGTTTTTGATAGGGCCACTGTTCCAATGTTATTTACAAGAGGTAAGCACCAGTCCAGGTATTTGGGGGATTAAAGGCCCATTCCTTTTATCCTCAGGTCCACTGTGAATTTTCATTATCTGCTCTTGCCATGTAAAGTGTATGTTCTCTACCTTGAATAGATCCATACCCTTGCGGCCCTTTCTGTGTCTTGTCTAATTTTACACTGAGGACAGCAAGGGCCTGGAAAGAAGTCCCCCAGCACCATCCTCAGTAACACTCTCTGGAGCCCCACACCTGCAAGTGAAGCTAAGGAAGACCCAGTTAAATTGGAATACACTACATATATTTTTTTGCATGTTTATACTAAATAAAATAGTAGTTTATCTAAAATTCAAGTTCAATTGGGTGCTCTTTGTCTTATCTGACAGCTCTACCCCCCATTGAAGCACAAATCACAGAGCTCCATGATTACAATAGATCAAGGCCACTGGTTCTTACAGTTGAGCGTGCATTCAGATTCATCTGGAGGTGGTACAACCTGGATTGCTGTAGCTAACCCTTAGGCTTTCTACTTCAGCCAGGCATTTCTAACAAGTGCCCAGATATTGCTGCTACTACTGGCGCACAGGCCACAATTCAGGAACCACTGCTCTAGGGCAAGCTCAATAAATAGGCCCAATGTAAGTGCAGCTTATGTGGTTAAGTTGAAGCAAAAAGCTCAAGGACCTTTTGCATCAGGGTCTGTGGCTTCCCTGGCCAGGACCCCTTAAGGCAAGCATCTGTTTTCTTCCACTGACCTCAGCTGCCTCCCTGAACAATCACTCTTGATTGTGTTCACTTAGCAAAAGCAAAGTTGTTCACATTTATTGCTTCCAGTCTTGTTTTCACCCCCACCAACTTTAGCTCCCCTATGCCTCTCCCTTCCTTTATAGGTGCCACTGTCTTTTTATTCTTTAACCCAGGGATGACAAATGTACCTGTTGTGGCTACTGGCAGCGAAAGACTATTTCCTGGCAACTTTTAGTGCAGGCATTGATTCCCTTTGACACTTTCTTCTTTTGTTTTGGGCAAGTTGCTGTAATGGCTCTTTACGTAAATATAAAGCACTATATCCCCACTGACATGAGAAATGAAAAGTGTCAGGAGGGAATGGAGGAGACTTTCATGGGGAGTACCAGGGCTTCTGTTTAAGACTGAGATTGAGATCTTAAATTTTTTTAAAATTTATTTCAAAAAAAATAAAAGGAAAGCATATTAACGAACACATCCTTTTACAAAATAGCATAAAAGCAATACAAGCAACACTGAATTATAGACAAAGTGGCAGGAAATCAACAATGGTTGTTGCATTACACATTGATATCTTTAAAGTGCGATCATAAATTTTTGACTGAATTTCTATTTGAAACTCAACGTTGTAATGTATTAGGATGGACTAGTACGGTCTTGGTCAGTTCCAGGGGCCAGGAAGGACAGTGCAGCTCCTGAGATAGGAAAGAGGACAAGGTGGCCAACACTCTAGTAGGGGTCCGGAGGTACAAGAGGTGTTGGGGGACATTTTTGCGAAGTCTTTGAAACTGCTGAGACTAGATCCGGCCTCAACAAGCCCCTCCATGGAGCAGATGTGAGCCAAAGCAAGGGTTTCTGTGTATGGAAGAGTTGGAAGGTTGTGGAGTTTTGGGTGTGGAGTTCTTTTTGGAAGTGATTTTTTGGGTTCTTCGTTTTTTTTTGGTCCCAAACAAAGGATTTGTTGAAACATGTTTAAGTGGTGGCAAAGTTGTACATTTGTTAAAGATAGAGGAAAGAACAAACAGAGCAGGGTGAGTTGGATCTAAGTAAAAGTAGGAAAAAAATACACCCTGTAATGTAGGTTTTGCTATATTTTATGTTTTCAATGCTGGCATCACATCCAGGTCATCCTATGCAAAATCTGTTTTGAGTTTTCGGGAGAGGTCCATGTGCAGGGCTTTGGGAACTGTTCTGCCTCTTCCTGGGAGTTTGTAATCAATAGGTCACACTCACTTTCCCAGCCAGTCTTAGCCACACCCTGCCTTCCTGCCTCAGGAAGATTCCGGCCTGTGCACTTTATCTAGAAACATTCACGTGGGGCAGTCATGCCCCGCAAGTCCTGTGGTTGGTCACCTAGCCCAGACTCTAAGGCTGTGTAGTGATCTCAGGCAGTGTCTGATACCCTGTGTTCTAAAGGGCTTTAAGATAAACGCTGAGTTTACTGTCAATATGAGCATGCAAATACTCAGTCATAAGAATTGGAACATGAAATGAAATGTTAAAATAAGTATCATGAATTGGTGTAGTGGGATGTCCTTCTTGTATATGCTATGTATGTGGTTTCTTACCCTTTTTGTGCTCAAAACTGACACTGTTATTTGATCACAGTTTAGTCCGGATGTGCTCCTTGAATTCTCCAGTTATTAGAATGTTTTTGTTTGCAAAGGACAGAAAATAAACTGCTAAATAGAGCCCCATCTAGCACTATGTGACAAACAGGGTTCTAAAGGTTTTATAAATTCATACAATTTACAGTTTTTTAAAAATCAGCCATGAAAGGTAGAATAGTTATTCCAATTTTTAAGATTAAACAGAAAAGACTTTTATCTATCTATCTATCTATCTATCTAATTTAATCTTAGTTTCTATATTGAAGAAACGTTCCTCATAAGAAATAATGAAAACAGATGATTTGTTCCATGCTCCAAAAATATTCCTATAGAAATGATTACAATACTGTAATATAATACCAAATAGTAAAGGCAATACAAAATATAAAGAAAAATAAACAAATTAACCTGCACCTACCTGTGAAAACCTTCATGGCTGGTATGAGGGAGACAAGAGGGAGGAGGGTTAGTGTGTGGATGACTTTCACTCTCTCTACCAGAATCACTGCTGGCTGTGAGCTCAATGGAGTCTTTTTTCGTGCAACTTAAAGAAGGAGCCTATGTGATGACACTTGTTTTTGCCTCCTTTTGGGGATTTCCCAGAAATGTGACAATGCATTGTTGTTAAACGGATTCATTGCTCCCACTGGTACAGTCTTATTTCAGGTGATGTTTTTCTATAAAATTTTGCACTATTTCCCGCATTTTATACATCTCCCTAATCTCATTCCAAGTAAGGGATTCCTCTGCCTTTTACTCCTCCTATGCATATGAGATCTCTATAACCTCATGCTGTTGGGAGAAGATCACTCACAAGCCTGGAGAGAGATGACAGAGGGAGAGAGAGAAGAACCATTGGTTCAGTTGTGATCCTGTGACATTTGGCATCGCATACAATTGTATTGCAAGACATCACTCAATCTAGTTAAATTCATTAGAAACACTTTCAGGACAAGTTACACACAATCTAAATATATATATTTCTGTTTGAAAAGTATCTCACAAAACCCAAGTACCTGAATATAAGTGACCTTCAGAAATGAAATGGAACCATTAGATAAATGCTGTCTGGATTTTCTCTCTACAACTTGCTTCTGTATCACTTTGTACCTGTGTTTCCTTTTTCTTCCTTTAGATCAGTTTTCTCTTTTCTAGTCCACATAGAGGAAAACATGGTGGCTAATACCACCTAAGGTTTATATATTATGGAATGTAACCATCCAGAGAGAGAGAGATTAATTCTTTACAGTGGCTTTATAGTGTGTTTCATTATTTTTGAATTGATGAACAATAATTGTATATATTTATGGTGTACAACCATGTTTTGGAATATATATACATTATGGAAATGTTAAATCAAGCTATTTAGCATATATATTCCTTCATATAGTCATCATTTTTATGATGCAAACACTTTATGTATTTGTTAAGAAATCTTAATATGCAATATGTTGTTATTAATTGTAGTCACCACAATACACACTAGAGCTCTTGAACTTATTCCTTCCTATATACTCATATCTTTGTTGTTTTTTCTTGTCTTCTTGAGGCAGGGTCTCACTATGCAGGTCAGGCTGGCCTGGAGCTCACTTTGTAGCCAGGCTGGCCTCGAATTCACAGCCATCCTCCTGCCTCAGCCTCCCGAGTGCTGGGATTACAGGCGTGCGCCAGCAGCCCTGGCCCTGTACTCATATCTTTGCACCCATTGACCAATACTTTCATTATCCACCTCACTCTAAGCCTCTGATGACCCCAGTTGTACTCTCTGCTTCTACCATTTCAACGTTTGAAAGTTTTACATATAAATTTCACCATATAGTACTTGTCCTCTCAGAGAGAGAAACTACAGTAATCTCTTACTCTTAACCAAAAAATTCCTTGGGAAGAGATTTCTTGACTCAGTTGGGAGTAGGTATCGAGCTCTAGTCTCAGTCTCCTATGGATGAATGTTTCCCAAGCCAATGCAACTGACAAGACATGGATATACAAAACCGTGGCTGGAGGACTGTGAATTCCATTGTATAGAGAAGGGAAGCCAGACATGGCGGTTCATACCTGCAATCTCAGCACTGGGGGAAGCTGAGGCAGAAAGATTATAAATTTGAGTCCAGTCTGTGCAATGGAGTGACTTAGCCAGATTTTGTATCAAAATAAATAAATAAACACATGGGATAGAGAAAAAGGATCAATATGTGATAAGAATATGTACCAATTTATTAATATGTATCACAAGCAAATATACTTATAAAAATAAAAGGGCTGGGAATGTAGCTCATGCCAAGGCCCTGGATTCAATCTCCAATACTATTAAAACAAAGATGGGAAGGGACAAAAGAGGAAATGCTTTGAAGTGCACTATTTGGAAGATACTAACTTTCCATAACACCTAACACAGTGTTCCACTTGGCTTCTGCCAAGTGAACAGAATTGATACATGATACCATTTAAAAAAAACTCTCTGCTCTGACCTCCCTCTATCAGTACAGGAAATGGTTGCGGTAGCCTTACTTATAAAGCATGGTCAAAAGGAAAGGTCTTCATATCTGTCTAAGTTGCCCCCATTTACTGCCCTTGTAACCCTTTTCTACTCATGGCCATTGCAAGTTGACCTCATTCTGCAGATGAACTCAGTGAAGTGGATGCATTTTCAAGGACCACTCTCTAGACATGGTAGCAGAGCTGTTGTGCACAAGGAAATTACCCCTGAGAGGGACATGGCAGATAGAAGAGTGAGGCAGCCTGGAGGTATCACGAAGAAGGCCTGTCTGGCAATTTTGGTGAGCCTATAGATATGTGTTAGGCTCAGAAACAATTTTGTCAGAGAAGTTAGAGGTCAGTAACCTTCCAGGCAGGGACCCATGCCAAAATCATGAGGGTAGAGACACAAAGTGAGAAATTCAGTTTGTTCATTTTCAAGGGTACGATACTTTTCACTGTAGTCCTCATGCCGGCTGCTCAGGCCAGACCCCAAATGGAAGCTAAATGGTAACAGAATTTGGTTTAGGGAGTGAAAAACAAGAAGTAGGGGAACTCTGAATGCATCTGCCTTTCACCTTGGTAGCCCTACCCCAAGGGGTACATCAGCCAGGACTAGACACTCATATTTGTCCCTGGGAATGAGTTCTCCTGGACCAGTGGAGTGACATTGAGAGCTGCTGCTTTTTTCTCTCACTTTATGGGTTTCCACACTAACCCCTCCTTCGGTTAACACATCTATCTTCAGTTTCACATTACCAAGCAATGAGTTAGCAACATTACCTCAAACCACCGTTCTGAGAAAGGAACATTGTTCAGCAGGATTATAATTGGAGTTAAAAATGTCTTTTCTTAGTCGACATCGAGTTAAATAGATTTCTTTTCTACAGGACTTGAGAGAGCCTTTAGTGAACCAACAAACACTATACATTTCCAAAAGAAGGCTAGGGAGGGCTAATTTATTTGATCACTTAAAATTATTTTTTAAAAGAAGTTATGCTAAGTGGAATAAAGCAGGCACAGAAAGACAAATATCACATGATCTCATTTATATGTGGAATCTAAGAGGTGGAGGGAATGGAGAGGTGTTAACCAGAGGGTAGGAACTTTCAGTTGGATGGGAAGAATATTGTACAACCCAGCGACCTTATTCAATAATAGAGTATTGCATCTTTCAAAGTTGCTAAAGGAAAATACTTTAAAATGATAAAAATGTGTGGCTATGGAAATGTTAATTAGCTTAATTTATTTTACTTTATGTATTTACTTATTTTTTAGTTTATTTTAATCATCCCACAGTGTATACATACAGGAAAACATCTCAAGTATGTTGTACCCTATAAATATGAACAATTATTATCAATTAAAAGCAAAAAATAAATTAAAAAATTAGAAGACAATAAATAATTATGAAATAAAACATTAGAGATAATACAGAGTTTCACTAGACAAGATGGTAGGAATTCACCAATGGCTGTTCCATTGCACATTGTTGTCTTCAAACCAGTTGCTCAGATTACCAGATATAAGCATGCAAAATTGGTCAAAATATAAAAAATTTTTAGCATTAACTGGTCCTTGAACAATCTTCCATTCTTACATATGGCAATCTGAGCAATGTAGTTGAAGATAACAATATGTAATATAACAACCACTGTTAATTCCTGTTATTTTGTTTTGAAACTGTGTTATCACTTTTAATGTTCTTGCTTTGTTTTGCTTATGTCTGTGATGTTGGTATGCTGCTATTGTTCTTTTTTTTTCACTACTTTCTTTAAAATAAAAGAAAATTAGAAGTGAGAAGGTATTAGTTTTCCATTGCTGCTGTTACAAATGAGCACAAACTCAGTGCCTTAGAAACACAGATTTACCTTTTGGGTCTGTAGTTCATAAGTCCTAAAATGTGTTAGCAGAGCTGTGTTCCTTCTGCGGACTCCAAGGGAGAATCTATTTCCTTGCTCTCTCATACCTCTAAAGACCACCACATGCTTGGGTCACAGGCCCTCTCCTCATCTTCAAAGTGAGCACCGGAGCATCTGCAAATTCCCCTCCTCCATCACATCTCCTGTTTCTCTTTTACAAGGATGCTTGAGCTCACATTGGGTTCACCTGGATAATCCAGGGTAACCCCATCGCATGAGTTTTAATCACATCAACAAAATCCTTTTTGCCAGGTAAGGTCACTTGTATAAAGGTTTCAGTGATTAGGATGTTTGTACTTTTAGGGAGTGGGAAATCATTATCTTGCCTAATGCAGGGAAGAAATGGGAAACACTGAACAATAGTTTAAAACATGCTAATGTAGTAATACTCATGTGAGATTTGCCAGGGTCAAATTTGATCAAAGTTGGGGAGGTCCTGACATTTCTCAGCCACTTGTTTAGAGGTTAGAATGGGCTTCAACAGATCTGATAGAATTTGTAGAGGGTATTTACAAGATCGAATGTTCTCTACCAGGGTTGGTGCAGAGGCAAAAGCTCCAATGTGAGGAACAAAGGGATTTTCCCCAAGTCACCTTCTCAGAAACACACCACTGTGAGAGAGACCAAAGTCATGCACAAGAATTCCATAGCAGTGGATTAAAGTTAAATGTTTAATTGAAAGTAGAGATAACATATCATTTGAAATGGAAATTAGAGTTCTAGAATGTCATAAATGAGTGTTACCATCCTGGGAAATCCTCTGTTGACTTGTGAATGGGACAGTAAGAGTGAAAGCAGGTGACCTTTGCACGCCACCAACCTATTCATGCTACCTTTGAAGAAGCTGACACCCAGAGTTCTTGGCTTCCCTGCAGAGAAAAAGTGATTCCTTCTTTCTTCTCATAAGGTTATGTATCTTCAGTTCCTGATGATGGTGATAATAACTCTTAACTTTGAACTAGTCTCTGCTAGGTATGGGGTCTCCAAAGCTGACTACATCACCAGAATACAGACCTAAAATCAGACCGGGGGTAATTGAGATTCCATTAAATAGTGCGCTAACTAAGAATGGCAATTGCAGAGTAAGCACCCAACTGTCAAACATTCCATGCCAGACACAAGTAACTTACACTGTTGAGAAACAATTCCTCATGTGGCTTTCGGTCTGCTCGGGAAATTACATAACAGGGGTTCCCAGGCATCTTGTTCTTACATCTCACTAGCCTCTTCTCTACTTCTCTGTTTTTCTTATCACTGACACTAACTACTCTAACTTCATAAATTTTTTCTTATTTTTGCTCTTATGACTCAGCTTTTTACTAGTGTATTTTTCTAACCCTTTCACCATACCTGTGTCTTACTTTCTGGCTCTTTTCTTAACTCTTTTTTTTTTTTGGTACCAGGAATCGAACTCAGGACCTGGTGCTTGCCAGGCAGGCACTGTGCCACTGAGCTACATCCCCGGCCCTTCATCGTCACTCTTTTTCACTGTGGATTCTCTTAAGGACAGAACCCTTGACAGTCTTCTTATTTTTTTCTTTATGTGCTCTTTCATCCGTCCATGCATCCATTAAATGGTTTTTAAATGTTTAAATATTTATTTATGTTTGGAAACCTGTATTGCAGTCTGGAGCTAAAAAAACATATTAGAGATAATTTTTGCCTTCCAGGGCCTCAAAAACCGGGGAAGGAGATAGAAAATCCGTGAAAATATAGTGTAATATTTAGTATGAAACAGATGTATGTTTTATAGAATTCTGTAGTGGGGCATCTGTATGTATTTTCAATTGCAATACTTTCA
>PVLD010036519.1:0-10896 GCA_004027595.1 Dinomys branickii
CCTGCTGATAACCTAGTCACTCTGTACTATTGATCCTGCTTCCAGCATCTAAGACTAACTCTGTGCCTTGCCATCTCAGCCTGCAGTTGGCTTCTCTGGCCCTTCTGGAGGCTGTCTCAGCACAGGTGTTCCACCAATGCCAGCCCAGAGCTCTTCTGATGTGGCTGCTGAGGTCATGGGCCTGGGCTTGGAGAGTAGGGACCCTTAGTAGGGAATGGGACAAGAGTGTGCAGGCATCAGGGTGAAGTTCAAGGGAGTACCACATGGACTCGCCTCCAAAGCAGGAGAAGCTGTACTCTGTGGCTGTGAAGACCTTCATTGTGCTGGGTCTCAGGAAGGGAGCTGGAGCTGTCTGACCCAGGAAGTTTCACCGTTCAGGTGGCTGGCACTGTTTTAGCCAGCCATCGCCTCTGTTGCCTGATTACACTGCATGTACCTTCCTAGAATCATTAGCTTTAAAGGCATTGCACCAAATACATTAACCTTCTACAGCCTGGATGCAGAGAGGCTCAACTGCGTTGCTTTTTTTTCCTTTGTCTTGTCTTTTAAAATTACGTCAGTGTTACTCTTGTAAAATATAAAAATAATAACACACAAAGATGGGGCTAAAGTATGCTTTGGCCATTATCTATAATCCTCAAAACTGATTGCTGTTGCTGGGCGTGGTGGCGCACGCTTGTAATCCCAGCACTTGGGAGGCTGAGGCAGGAGGATCGTGAGTTTGAGATCAGCCTGGGCTACAAAGTGAGCTCAAGGCCAGCCTGAACTGTATAGGGAGATCCTGTCTCAAAAAAAAAAAAAAAGGCAAACAAAAAACAAAATGACTGCCATTGGCAGTTTGGTATGTATTCTGGTGACATCTAGATCTTTTTTCTATTTGTCATAAAAAATTCATTGCATTTTGTTGTTATTTACTATTCTGTACATATTTAGACATATTTTATTCAGTGTTTTGAAAACATTTTAATTTCAGTACATATAGTTTATTTTAGTTTTAAAAAAGGATATGCCATAGTATGTTTATTTAAATTTTTTATTGATAGACTACCAGATTTATTTCAATTTTTTGCTTTTATAAGTGGTGCTCTTTGTTTTTTGTTTTTGGTCTTTTTGAGACAGGGTCTCTCTCACTATGCAGTTCAGGCTGGTCTTGAACTCACTTTGTAGCCCAGGCTGGCCTCCAACTTTTTTTTTTTTTTTTTTTTGCAGTACTGGGGATCGAACTCAGGACCCTGCGCTTGCTACTCAAGCGCTTATTCCACTGAGCTATATCCCCAGCCCTCTGGCCTCCAACTTGCAACAATCCTCCTGCCTCAGCCTCCCGAGTGCTGGGATTATAGGCATGTGCCACCACGCCTGGCTATTTTGTTTTTTTGAGACACAGTCTCACTATGTAGTTCAAGGTGGCGTTGAACCCACCATGTAGCCCAGGTTGGCCTTAAACTCACAGTGATCCTCCTGCCTCAGCCTCCCAAGTGCTGGGATTACAGGCATGTAGCACTGGGCCCAGCTCTACAAGTAGTATTCTTATGAACATTTCTGAACATAACTCCTTGTCAGAGTTTAGTAAGTGGTTCTCAAACTGATCTCAGGACCCATTGACACTCCTGAGAGAATATGTAATCCACCACTATTCGACATATTAGAAATTAAAATTGAGAAAATTTTAAAATTCATTAAAAACAACATTAATAAGGCTCTTATATATTAACATAAACCCTCTAAATGAGAAATAACTTTTTTTTGAGACAGGGTCTCCCTATGTATCCCAGGCTGGCCTTGAACTCCTGCCTCACCCTCCCAAGTGCTGGGATTATAGGCATGTACCACCACATGCAGCAAAAATAACTTTTTAAAAGCCAAAAATAGCAGTGAGAAGAGTGAAATTATATTACATTTGTTGCAAATAATATTTTTTTTTTTTTTGCGGTACTGGGGATCAAACTCAGGACCCTGCGCTTGCTAGGCAAGCGCTTATTCCACTGAGCTATATCCCCAGCCCCTGTTGCAAATAGTATTAATGGATGATTTAGTAGAATACTTCTAGATTCTCATATCTTCTGCATTTGATGTATTAATGTTTTGGCTAAAGTACAAAAAAGGAAATAAATATATAACATGAAATTTACCATTCTACTTTTATTTTGAGATGAATCTTAAAAAAAAAAAAGAGAGATGAATCTTGCTATGTAGTCTAGGCTGGCCTTGAACTCACTGAGTAGTCCAGGCTGGCCTCAAATGTGAGGTCCTTCTGCCTCAGCCTCCTGAGTACTAGGACTATAGGTATGCACCACCATGCCCAGTTCCATTCAACCCTTTTTAAGTGTACAGTTCATTGGCATTAAGCACATGTACATTGTTATGCAACCATCACCACCGTACAGCTCAAGAACATTTTTAATCTTACCAAAGTAAAATGCAAAAGCTCCTCATTGCTGCCTTCCTGTATCGCCCAACAACAGCCATTCTGCCTCAATAAATGAGACAACTGTAAGTACCTTATACAGGTGGAATCATATAGTATTTGTCTCTCTGTGACAAGCTTATTTCACTTAGCATGTGTCAAAATGTCCTTCCTTGTTAAGGCTGAATAATACTCATTTTCATACACATATATATACCATGTTTCATTTGTCCATTCATCTGCTAACCACACTTGGGTTTTACCTTTTGGCTGTTGTGAAAAGTGCTGCTAGGAACATAGATGTGCAGGTTTCTGTTCAAGTTCCTGCTTTCAGTTCTTTTCAGTAAGTTCCCAGATACAGAATTGCTGGGTCATATCGTAATCCTCATTTCCCTGTTGACAGATATTTAGATTAGTGCTACTCAAAGTATTCCACAGTCATGAACTATCACCCATCCACAAGGAGATAGGTACAGAAGTTGAAGAAAAACTGCACAATTAATCACTTTTCTTGTATTTTCTCTGTAAAGGTATCTGTCTTAGTTACTTTTCTCATTGATGAGACAAAATATCTGATACCCAGGAAGGAGGGAAGGTTTATTTTGGCTTACAGTTTGTAGTGGTTTCAGTTCCTAATGGGCTGGCTCCAAGGCAGGGTGGCATGGCAGAGGGGCGTCCCAGAGGAGAAATAGTTCATGGTGGGTAGAAGGCAGCAAAGCAACAAAATAGTGAATAAGCAGCAGACTCTCTTTCGGTCCCTTTATGTTGTGTCCAGGCTACCCATTCTTAGCGCAGGTAGCACTCACACCCAGGATGGGCCTTTCCATTATCCACACCCAGAGCTATGCCAAACCAATCAGTGGACTAACGCAGTAATTACACACTCTTGATCCCAGTATCACATGCTCTATATCCAGCCACGTCTGAAAAGCCCCACCTATGACCGCATAAGGCTGTGGGGGGACATCTAGACACAAGCCATAGTAGTATCTGTTCACAACAGATTGGAGATTTACAAAACACAAAAACTAGTCTGTACCACAGATAGTTTTTTGATAGTCGAACAAGCATGGATTAAGCAGCTGGGGATATAGCTCAGTGGAATAAGTGCCTGCCTGGCAAGCACAAGGTCCTGAGTTTGATCCCCAGTACCCCCCAAAGAAAAAACATGGATTGAGATTTTTCAGATTTTGTTTTCTTTTTTGCCATTAACTCTTTCTGTGGGCATATGTTAAGTGTTTCTCTGAAGTAGGTACAGATGAGTAGGATTACTGGGTTGAAGGGCACAAATGTTTTATGTTTTAAAAGCATAAACAGCCCTTTTCCTCATACATTTCTATTTTAAATTTTATTTTTAATTAAGTTTATTGGTACGTTTTAGGTATACATAATGATCACATTCATCAAGGAAATTTGTACCTGTACATGATATAACTTGATTCTTTTCCATTCTACTCTCCCTTCAACCCCTCTTCCCTCCTTATTTACAAAAGCTTTTTCCTTCTTTTATCATTTTTTCTTTTTCCTTCCCCCCACCCCAGTTCCCTTTCCATTTTCTCATACATTTCTAAGTGTACATGTGTGTATGTGCATGAATGGGCATGTTCTGGGATTACAACATTTTCACCCTTTTTCTCTCTCTCCTTCCCTCCCTCTTCTTTCTCTTTCTCTCTTTATCTCTCTCTCTCTCTTTGTTTCTTTCTCCCCTTTTTCCTTCCTTTCACATTTCTTTCTCCCTCTCTCTTTCATTCATTTTTTCTTTCTTTCTTGATGGTACTGGGGATTGAACTCAGGGCCTTCACACTAAGCTGTATCCCAGATCTTTATTTTTTGAGATAGGGTCTCAACGTGCCCAAATTGGGCTTAATTTGTGGTCTTTCTGCCGTGGCCTCTAAGAGTGCTGGAATTGTAGGTGTGTGCCACTACACCCAGCTCATTTTTATTAAAGTGTAGTTACATACAGTAAAATCTACTCTTTGTAAGTATAGTGTACATTTCTGCAGCTATTAAGAATGCATACAGTTGTGTAACAACTACCAAATGGTTGTTTTCTTACTAAGTTCAAGAGTTCTGGGTATAAGTCCTTTGTCAGATATGTGATTTACAAATATTTCCTCTTGTTCTACACTCTGTCTTTTCATCTCTTACCAGTACCTTTTGAAGCACAAAAGTTCATAATTTTGGTGAAGTTGAGCTTATCAGTTTTTAAATTTATGGCTTGTGCTTTTGGTTTCATATCTGAGAAATAGCTGTCTGATACAAGATTGTTTCTGGGTTGAATTTTTCTTCGTTATCTAGAATTTTTTGTAGTGAATGGTCTGAGCTGTTATAAAATACTTTTTCCACATAGGTTATTGTCCCAACACTTTGATGATTTGAATTGCTACCTTTATCATTTCACATTCCCTTGTACACATGAATCTGCTTTTGGACCATCTGCTTTGTTTCACTTTTTTTGGCTGGTACTGGGAACTGAACCCAGGAATTTCATGCTGAGCTACCCCCTCAGTCCTTTTTTTTTTTTTTTTTTTTACTTTTTTAAAATTTTATTTTAAGAATAAAGGAAGAAAGCATATTAACAAACAGATATCCATTTACCAAATGGCGTAAGAGCAGTACAAACAATACAGATTATAGACAAAGTGGTAGGAAATCAACAATGGTTGTTGTATTACTATTGATATCGTCAAAGTGGTTTCTCAGGAAAACAAATAGAGACATGCAATAATGATCAAACCAGTAATCATTAACTCTTCATGTCCTTTTTTATTTTTGGGAGAGGTTCTTGCTAAGTCACTACATTACCTAGACTAAGCTCAAGCTTGTAATCCTCCTGCCTCAGCCTCCCAGAGTGCTGGGATTACAGGTATGTGCCACCATGCCTGGCCTCACGATGTATGTTCTTATGTCAATATCACACTTTTGAAATTACTACCATAGCTTTGTCATAAAATTTGATATGTGATAAATTTTTCTTTTGTTTTCAAACATTTCTTGAATAATCTTGTTTATTTTTCCTTCAAAAGGAATTTTTGGAATCAGACAATAAATTCCACAGAAAATCTTGTTGACTTTTCACTTTAATTGGAGAAGAGCGAATATCTACATTTTCTCAACCACAAGAATGTACTGTATTCATTAATGGTATATCTCTGTTTTTACTTAGGTTTTTTTTATGTTCTGATACATTGTTTTGTAATCTTGTGTTTACTTCTTTCTCATCTGTAAACTTTGGAATGTAGGGACATTTTTATTTTGTCTATATATTTATAATGCCTGGTATAGAGTAAATTACTCTGTGAATGACAAATAATTTACACTACAGTAATCATTCCAGAATTTGATTTAAAAATGACAGACTTTTACCCCTGGAAAAATGCACAAATAGACACAGAAGTTTGCATAAAGCTTCAAGGGATACGTGGACTTGGTGATCCCTGATGCCCATTTCTAAACCTCAGGTTAAACAACCCTAAATCTTGTAATAGCAGTTGTATACATTGCTATGGAACTTCAGGAAAAATATTTCATATTTTAACTACAGGCTATCAGTGAAGGTTTCATAGAAAAGATAGGTTTTTAGTAGGAATTTCCTGGAGTTTGAAGGGCGAAGGAAGAATGTTATTTTTTGAGATGACTTCTCACTAAGTTGACCAGGCTGGCCTCCAATTTGCCATCCTCCTGCCTTGGTCTCCCAAATAGCTGGGGTTCTCGGAGTGCCCCGTCATGTCCAGCAGGAAAAGCATTTGGGGCCAAAGGGTCGAGTTAACCTGAAAGCCAGTTGATCCTGCAAACCTTTTTGATCCTTTGCTTGTTTGTTCATTCTTCTTTACTCTGATTCTGTCACCGAATCCTTCAGCCTGATTCTGGATTTTAGTTCCCAGAATTACATGTGAAAATATAAACTTCAAATACTCCATTCTATGTCCATGACTTTGAATTGTCCTATCTTTCTCCTTGCCTTAATCTTTTTGTAGTCATTCTCCAGGTCCATAACCCCTCCGTTTTCTTTAAAATAATGTGCTCATAGCTGGATGCAGTGGTGAGTGGCCTGCCTACTCAGAAGGCTGAGGCAGGAAGATCTGGAGCCCAGGAATATGAGATCAGTCTGGGCAACATATTGAGACCACATCTCTAATAGAAATATTATTATTATAAAGATAATATGTATTATAAAAATGTGATCAATGACATAAACCTATTGCCTGAAGCTGGGTATGGTGGCACATGCCTGTAATCACAGCAGTCTGGAAGGCTGAGGCAGCAGGGCCCCAAATTTTAGCCCAGCCTAGGCAATTTAGCAACTTAGTAAGACTCCATCTCAAAATTTAAAAAGGCTGAGGATATAACCTGGTGCCGAGGCCCTGGGTTCAATCTCGAATACCACAAAACAAGCGAAACCAAAAAACTTATACCTGGAGAACATGTTTCTTGTAACCTTTTTACTCTGAGGTAACCACTGTTAGGACTTCTCCAGGGCCACTGTGTTCTCTTTTGCATGGTGGCCACCCTTCAAGCTGTAGGGTGTATTTCCTCTCCTTTTTGGGGGTGTATTAGGGATTGAACTCAGGACCTCAGGACCTCATGCTTGCCAGGCAGGTGCTACATCACTGTGCTAAATCCCTGGCCCTTGTACTCCTTTTCCTACTTTGACTTGGCCAACACTTGCTCTGCAGAGCCAGTTTTTTTTTCCTTGCATTTAATAAAATTTTCCTACCATTTGTGCTTATCTTGACCAATTCTTTGCTCAGGAGAGGAAGAACCTAGAAACCAACTCGAGAAGGAGATTCTACCACCCCAAGACTTGGTAATATATTTGGCTTAACCCACCAGGAGAGCTAGTAAGGCCCTTTGGGTGCATGTTTTTGTTTGCTTGTTTCCCTGGAATGTCACAAATGTTTTTTTTCCTTCTTTCCCTGTTTCTCTTCCCTAGCCTGGGAACTCAGGAGACTTCTCACAGTGCCAGGAACTGTTTCTTGCTTGTCCCTCCATGTGACGGGGTGGGGGAGCAAATGGCC
Organism: Dinomys branickii; assembly: GCA_004027595.1. NCBI lineage: Eukaryota > Metazoa > Chordata > Mammalia > Rodentia > Dinomyidae > Dinomys > Dinomys branickii. The sequence continues at coordinate 7,423 of PVLD010036519.1, forward strand.
TCTGTTTTTTTCCCAGCTGGTAAGAGGTCCACAGGTCTACCTCAAGTTTACCTCCCTTCTTTCTTTTTCTCATTTTTGGTCACTGGTGGATACAAGTCAGTAAAGAGCAGCCATAGAGCCTGTTATCAACCCAGTCACAGAACAGATTGTTCAGGTATCATATGTGTGACCTAGAGTTTTGTATGCTTTGCCTTCCTCCTCTGTTCTTCATAATACTTTGTTCAGCTTTCTCACTCTTTTGGGAAAAACAGCTATTGGTAACTTGATCACCTGCCTGAGTAGCTGCCTACCCGAGTTTATTCCTTTTTGTGCTCCAAGCGCCTTCTGCAGTTTTCCCCTAGATGGGCTTTTCTTTCTCAGGGCATTATTTCTATCCTAGCTATTTCACCTCTTCACCATTGTGTTTGGCCATGTTTGTTTTCAACTGACCTCATGGTCACTGGTAATTGCCACCCTTGTAGATGGAACTAAGCCTCCAATGACAAGGAACATGTGGGCTTCCTCCCTCTTTTCTTTTGAATTAGGCTAAATCCCTTCCTTGTTTCTTCTAACAAAATTCAGGTAATTTATACATATGCCTGATGGCCTGAGAAGGACAAAAGAACAGCCAGCAAAGCTTAACTCCGGTAACGGTGAGTATACAAAAGTAGAGCCACCTTTGTTCTTAAAACTTTTTAAGGTCTTTTTTTAAAAAAGAGGTTTCTCTCTCTATTGCCCTAAATGAGGCACCAGAGTTTTTACTATGGGTAAATGTACAAAGTATTGTTTCCAAGGTGGAACAGTATGAAGACAGAGAGAACACTAACTTTGCTTGAGGTGACTTCTGGTGTGGAGGACAGGAAGGTGGGTGTGAGGGGGAAATGTTATTTGTAGGGAGAGCCTCTCTCCATAAGAACATCAAAGGATTTCCTTCAGGAGTTTCCTCTCTTTGTCTCTTAGCTGCAGGGTCAATTTTGATGAAAAAAAAATCTGTCTAATGTTTATTTATTTATTTTTTTGGTCTTTTTGAGATGGGGGTCTCACTATGCAGTTCAGGCTGGTCTTGAACACACTTTGTAGCCCAGGCTGTCTCAAACTCATAATGATCCTCCTGCCTCAGCCTCCCAAGTGCTAGGATTACAGGTGTGCGCCACCACGCCCGGTCTGTCTGATGTTGTCTTAGTTACTTTTCTCTCCCTTCATTGTTCATTGCCAGTGTCCAAAATTAAGGGAGGAAAGGTTTATTGAGCTCAGTTTGTGGAGGTTTCAGTCCATAATCAGCTGGCTCTAAGGCAGGGTGGCAGGGCACATGGGCAATATTTCAAGGCAGCAGAAGACAGCAAAAGCAACAAGAGCACAGGCGGGGGAGGGAGGAGCAAGCCCCTTTCCCTACCTTATATTGTAAGCAGGCTCCCCACCCTAGTGCAGGTGTAGCACTCACACTACCTCCCTGCTTTCCTCTTGCAGAGGACCCTGGCCCCCGCTGAGTCAGTTAAGCTTCTAAACTTCTCAAATTGACACAATGTGCCAGCCATTTCAGATGGTCACTTGTTTTTGTCTGTGCTGTATAACTCTCTGGAAATGAGAGACCATGTTATCATTCATCAGATTCAACACTGTTTATTGTGGTCATGTTGGTGTGGTGCTTCCTAATGAAATACTGGCCCTCATTCCATTTTTCCTTAATGGCTTTATCACATCACTGCTAACCTCCTCCCTGTCTTCCTCTTCCTCAGTGGGTGCTCCTCAACAAGTGCCTTCTGCTGTTCACTTTGGAGTGCAGCAAGTTCTTCCATCATCAGCTCTTCCACATGGTCCTTCTGTGTGTCTGCACCATGGATGTCCAGACCCATACTCTTGGCCATAGACACAATCTCCTCCACTACATGTGCATTAGACCTACAAAATCATGTTCATTGACGCATTCTGGCCACAGTTTCCTCCAGGCTGACATCTTCCCAAGCTTTGTCAATGAGTTTGATGCAGTGGAGGACATTGAAATGTTTCTTCCAGAACTCTTTCAGAGTCAAGGACATCTCTTCAATGAAATTAAAATAGCTAGTGAAGAGCACTTTTGTGTACAGCTTCTTGAAATTGCAGATCACTTGCTGGTCCATGGGCTGCAGAAAGGTGTCCTGTTGGGTGGGTGGGGGGGCTTGAACTTTATGCAGTCCTATTCAGCACACATATCATCCACCGAGGCTGGAGAGTGTGCCAGGGCATTGCCATCAAAAGAAGTCACCTTTTAGACAGTTGGTAGTCAGAAAGATTTTTTTGGGGGGTATTTGGAATCAAACTCAGGACTTTGTGCTTGCCAGGCATGCACTTATTCCACTGAGCTATGTCCCCGCCCCAGAAAGATTTTTTAAAATTTGCTTCTTTGAGATAAGGTCTTGCTGTGCAGTTTAGGCTGGCCTTGAACTCACTTTGTAGCCTAGGCTGGCCTCAAACTCATGGTGATCCTACTGCTTCAGCCTCCTGAGTGCTGGGATTATAGGCATGCACCACCACACTCAGCAGAAAGATTTCTTGATGGTGGGTGCAAAAACCTTGTGCAGCCATTCCATGAACAATTGCCTTGTGATCCAAGCTTCCACATTGGCCCTCCATGTGACTGGGAGTCTGGCCTTGTTCACATTCTGTTCCTTGAATGCAGGAGGGGTCTGGGAATGGTCCACCAGCAGTGGCTTAATCTTCAGGTCAGTGCTTTCATTCATCCAAAGCAAAAGTTTCGGTCTGCCCTTCATGAGCTTGTGCCCCCGCATTACCTTTTCCTCTTGCATGATATAGGTTCTGTTTGGCATCTTCTTCCAGGACAGGCTTATTTCATCGCAGTTGAACACTTGTTGAGTGATGCATCCTTCTGCCTTCATGAACTCCATGAATTCTTTCTTGTAGCCTTCTGCCATGACCTCATCAGAAGCCTGACCATAGAGGTCACTTCTCTTATGGATTTTATCAAACCATCCTCTACTGGCTTTAAATTCATCGCTTGTGCCCTTGTAGAGGGATTGTCTTTACAGTAATCAGTAAATCACTATGTAATTTCCTGGCTTTTTCGCAGGTCATAGCTTCACAAAAGCTATCACCTGCCAGCTGTTTCTTGTTCAATCACACTGACAAGTTTTTCTACCTCTTCCAGCACCTGTGTCTTCTGCTTGATTAACGTCATTACTCCTTTTGCCACATCAGCCTCTTTGATGGTATCTTTGTTCTCCAAAATAGTTGAGATTGTTGGCTTTGCCTTCTTGTGCTCAGAGCCCGGGTCAGTCACATGAATACCACACTCATGCTTTTCTACAATTTCTTTCTTCAATGCAATGGTTTTCTTCAAAACCTTCTTCTTACCATTCTTGCTCTGCACTTTCTTGTCACCTTCATTACCACTGTGCAGCTTCTTGTCACCTTCATTACCACTCTGCACTTTTCTTTGGAGCCGTGCTGGATTGAAAATACTGTATGTGCTAAAAAGCACACAAAAAAGCTTCACAGCAA
>PVLD010036520.1:0-10896 GCA_004027595.1 Dinomys branickii
ATTCCGTGAATATATATATATATATATATATATATATATATATATATATTGATTCCCGTGGAAAAGACCTTGAGCTTCTAGGATACCGAAAAGAAGATCTTGGAAAGAAGGTAAACTATCCTGTTAATAAGTATTTAATAAGAATTTGTAGCTGGTGAAGTAGATCATTGCTGTGATCCTAGCACTTGGGAGGCTGAGGCAGGAGGGAATTTTAAATTTCAGGCCAGTTTGGGCTACATAGCAAGTTCAAGGCCCTCCTGGGCCACATAGAGGGACCCTGTGTCAAAAAAAATAAAGGGCTTGGGGAGAGACTGCTGGAGATGTCCCGAGTTACATGCCCAGTTATCCCTGCCCTGCCCCCTCCCTGCTGAAAGAATGTGTGTTTTGTTGCCAGAGTTTCAAATACATGTTACTAAGCTCTACTTTATACCTGGATTTAGAAGCTACCAGAACGATCTTGCATTTGGACTTGTTTGAACAATTGAGGTTTGACATACAGTACCACAACACAGTGAGGTATTCTCACACTGACAGCGGCAGAGTGTGTGAATAGTGGATTCCCGAGGGAAAGAGGAAGAAACACTAGTGGTCTTCCCCACGCTCAGGACAGCTTAGGTAATGAGAACCAGAGTTCTGTCTGCAGTTACCACAATTTTCCACCTGCCTGTTCTGATGCCTGAACTATGAGGGTTGGTCTAGTTCATGAATAACTAATGAATATCTTGGAATAGGAGTGGTGTATTATCCTTAACCCAAGTACACAAACAGTCCAGGTGGCTTGCTTAACAGTTTAACTTAAAAAAAAGATTCCCTTCTAAAAAGAGGGAGTCATATTGCAGTTGATAGTGTTCTTGTCAAGAAATGGGCTAACATTTTTTCACAATGTTAACATCAATAGTCATTTTCTAAAAAACACTGGAAACTTTGAAGGCAGTACTTTAGATCAAGTTTTCTGTAGTAGCACACGGTGGTTGTGTAAGTGGTATGAACTGGGTGTCTTGCACTCTGGGGTCAGACAGGTGTCGGATCCCATCATAGCCTTGCTTCTTGGGGCTGTGCTTCTCTGCTCGCCCTTCAGAGTTCTGACATTTCACTTTATTATTAACCTGGATTTCTTGATGCTATACCTCTTCCAAAATTTGTAAGAGATTAAAATGCAAAATTGATGCTTGGTAGGATGTAGCATCTGGTTGCCAAAATAAATACTTCTCACAGTAATTCTTTCCATATTGAGTACCTAAAAAACACTTTAAAAATTAATTTTACTTATTTTTTAAAAGTAAAAGAAGTAACTATAAATAAATATAAAAAGCATATATGATAGGAAAAGTACCATCTATCATGATATATCCAGGAAAACTCTTTTTGTTAGGGACGCATGATAGCTTTGTCTTTGTATATGTGCATAATTAAATGTTACTGAGGATTAAAAAAATTAAAAATTAAATATCTATAGCTTTTTATTTTTAATTTTTTTTGGGTTTTTTTTAGACAGGATCTCATTGTGTAGTGCAGGCTGGCCTAGAACTTGTTTATGTAGGTCAGGCTGACCTCAAACTCACTGTGATCCTCCTACCTCCATCTCCTAAGTGCTGGGATTACAGGCATATGCCACCACTCCTGGCACGTGTGTGTGTTTCTGAGACAGAGTTTCCCTGTGTAATTCAAGCTGGACATGAACTGTGTTGCCTCAGGCTGGCCTCAAGCAGTAGGCCAGTGGTGGCCAACCTATGGCACACGTCTTGTTTTAAGACACAAGATGTTAATGTCTGAGTTGTTTGTTTAAACTAAAATCTCAGTATTCAAGTTTAATTGCAGTATCGGTGCTTTGCAATAAATGTGTAAGTGGATTTTGTATTGCAATTGGGGCACTCATCTCTAAAAGGTTTGCCATCACTATTGAGGCAATTCACTCGCTTCAGCGTCCCTAGTACTGGGATTACAGCCGTGTACCATCATGGCCAGCTCTGTAACTTGTGTTTTGACAAAAAGATAGAAAGGAAAATAATCGTTTTGTGATTAGTTTTGTGACTGAACGGCAGAACAGGATGACGTCTGAGAGAGCCGCCTGTGAGTGAGTAGAGCCGCTGAGGCGCTTCTGCAGATGCTCTTTTCTCTTACACTATACCTGCTAAGACTTTTGTGGCATTTTGCCAGCAGGAATGGATTGAGAGGTGAACAGTTGCTGTATACCTTGAAGTCCAATTCCACTCAGTACGTAACTTGTTATTTTGTTTTCAGATTGCTTTGGCTTTGAACAAAGTGGGTGGATCCAATGTGGTAAGGTCTTGAAAATCAGCTGCCTTCTAAACTTTTGGGTTAGGTCACAACAGAGAAGGAAGTGTGAGCTAAGAAGTGCATCTGTTTGGTGCTTCCTAGTGTGAACGTGTTGATTCTGAAATTTGACTAAGTTCACTATTCTCATTTTAAAACAGCCCATTTCACTGGAAAGCATTGCTTTCTTTTGGCGTATTTGAATGTCGTAGAGAGTGAGACTGCGCATGGTGACTGCTCATGTGCTTAAAAGAAAGCTTTTTCATGCTCGGTGACATCTGACAGGAAAGAAGGGGACAGTGTTAGGAATTGTTCTTTGCCTCTCCTCTAATGTTCCTCCAATAAATTGACTTGGTGTTGCTCCTTATGATCAAAGAGAATGTTGTTGGTTGGGTCTTTTGTCTGCCTTGTTACTAATAACCTTTTCATTGTGCATTCTTCAACTTCCTTTCCAATCATTTTGTGTACCAAAAGCTCTTAAAGACTTTGACCAAGTAGCACAGAGTGATGGGGAGGAGAGCCCTGCTGCTGAAGAGCAGCTCTTGGGAGAGGTATTTAATTTTTTTTCATATTATAGTGAACAAATATGTGATAATTGTGTGTCCACCTTGACCTATGAAAATTTTCTTGACAGTTTGTTGCAAAATAAAGTGGGAATGTATTATTTTCTTAGAAATTTTTAGGGTTGGGACATGTTTACCTAGACTGACAGAAGTATCATCTCTGACTCTTAATTCTCTAACCTCCTTTCTGGATTATATGCTTTAAAATTAACAATTGAAGTGAGATTGACTTCACTTGCTTAGAGGGCTATTTCATTCAGAAATCTACTCTCATTGCATGTGAGGTTCATGTTTTTTCTTGGCACATTAATATATAGACTACACTTCAGTGGCATGGCCTTCTGAATTAGGCCTGAACTCAGGACCCCAGGAGAGAACACTTCACTAACTGAGCATGATGGCGCATGCCTGTAATTCCAGCTGCTTGGGAGACTGATGCAGGAGGGTGCCAAAAGACCAGTCTGAAGCAACTTATCAAGGCCCTGTCTTCAAATAATGAATTAAGGAAAGAGGCTCAGGATGTAGCTCAGTGTGAGATGCCAGGTTCAGCCCACAGCACTGAAAAACTTTTTTTGCTCTAAACTAGACTGGTTGTCCTTTACTCTAAACATGTCCTTTGTTGTACTCTGTAATTTAACTAACTTGGAGGAGTCATTGAACACAGAGTTGTGTCACTAATTATTTTCCAGTACTTCCCAGCTCTGACTCCTGAGAGGGCCGAGAAGCCGTTACTCTCTGGTACCAATAAGCACAGCTAGCACTCAGACTAATTTTGTGAATTTCACTCTGTGGCAAAACAACCAAAGTTCTCTTGAGGAAAATGGCTAACTTTAGGAGTAAGAAAATGCTTGACAGAGTAGTGAATTATAACTTTAGGGGTAAGAAAATGCATGACAGAGTTTATAGCAGTGTGAAGTTAAAGGAAGTTGATCATACTGCCATGCAGGCACGGAGCCCTGCCCGGAACCACCCTATTCACCTGGCCATAGGTTAGTTCCAAAGAGAAAAGATGATGTGATAACCTAATTCTTCTAGACTGCATGCAGCTAATCCATCCGTGTATTTTAAGATTGAGTTCCAGCCTTATCTCTGCAAAGTCTCTATCCCTTGAGATACCTCCACCCTCCCTGTCACTGAGTTGAATGAGCTTCTGTGCTTCCACAGAACCCTGTCTGTCACAACACTGACCGTGATGATGTATTACAGTGCAGTCTCTTTCCCACTGTGCAGGGGTTCTGTTTAATTTATTTTGAGTCTTCCAGTATCAAGCACAATCAGTGCTTCATAGTATTAGTTATGTCATTATTGGAAACTGAGCAGTATCATTTTTATGGAAGTAAAAGACAGTTGGAATGAATGAAGAGCAAATCTGAAGCAAGCAATTTTAGATAAAAAATTTCACCATGTCTAACTATAGGCAGATAGCATAAGTCATGGAACATTTTACAGACGGCTTTTAAAATATCTGCAGGCTTAAAAAATTATCCATACTACCCTTACAAACATCATATCCTGCCTTGTGCCAGAATCTCATTGCTATAGTAATTGAAGCATCTGCTCAATGGCAGATAATGCTGAACTTTCAACCAATAATGCAGAATTCATGAGCAAGATCATTGAAAACCATCCTTCGAATTTCCATTTGTGCCATTTCCCTGAGTCATTGATTTTTGCATGTGTAGTTACCATGATATGTTTTCCTTAGGAACATCTGCTCAGCAATTGGATGCAACATTTAGTACCAGTGCTTCCCTTGAGGTGTTTGAATTAGACCTTTCTGATCCATCCTTGGATATGAAATCTTGTGCTACTTTCTCTTCTTCTCAAAAGTATGAAGTTGTACAAGATATAAAAAAATTAAATGTATAATTTTAAATTATTTGTTATATTTATTTGACTTCATTTTTTCCTAAAGATACCACAGATTTATTTGGGGGCCTCATGAAGTGGATTCCAAAGATGTCTCTGGAATTCTGATCGCAGGCAGTGAAAATGGAAACATTATTCTTTAAGATCTTTCTAAAATTAGAGCTGGAGACAAGGAAGTTGTAATTTCCCAGAATGACAAGCAGACCGGTCCAGCGGGAGCCTTGGATGTGAACATGTCCCAGGTTTGGCTTTGACATTTATTTATATTCAGTCACAGTTATTAAAATACGTACTGCTCTTTTGAAATAAGTTTATGAATCTAATGCCTCTGTCATGCAGTTGGGAGCTAAAATATCCATGCTTGTAGTTAGATGACGGTGTGTATTTAAGACTGGTGAGATTAGGGTTTATATGAGGGTGAATGACACTAACTTATAGAGGGGACCAGGCTATGGATTTATTTCTAGAAGTGCAGAAGGGTCTGTCATAACATACAACTGGACATTTTTAAAAAGGAGCTCCTGAGATTGGAAGCTTTGCCTTTTAAAAGTTTGTGCTAGGTCAGCATTAGGCTGGTACTATGGTGTGACAACTTACTAACTGGGAGTTAGTTAATTAATTAATTTATTTATTGGGACTGGGTCTCACTATGCAATTTAGGCTGCCCTTGAACTTATTGTGTAGCCCAGGCTGGCCTTGAACTCACAGTGATCCTCCTGCCGCAGCCTCCTGAATGCTGGGATTAAAAGCATGCACCACCATGCCTGACCTGAAATTTTGTATTTGTGTTGGATGACTACTGTCTGAATAATTAGGAATTAAACAAATAATGCAAGTTTATCAAATAGGTCATTAATGGAGGCATAACTGTAATCCCAGAATTTAGGGAGGCTGAGACAGATGGATAACAAGTTTGAGTCAACTCTTGACCCTGTTTCAAATTTAAAATATTTTGAAAAGGGATGTGGTGTATAGCTCAGTGGTGGAATGCCTCTAGGTTCAAACTCCAGTACTGCAAAAAAGAGAGATATTAATTGCCTTATAAAATTACTAAATATTAACTATGTATGTGTATAGATTAATACAGATGTTGAGTTAATGGGATACTAAATTATAACAACCAAAAATGAATATTAAGAAAAATGTTAAATAGGCTTTCCCCTCATCCTGGTGATTTAACACAGGGAATGTAGTACTACGTCCCTAACCCTTTTAAATTTTTTTATTGTGAGACTGTCGGCCAAGTTGCCCAGGTTTTCTTTGAACCTGCAAGTCTCCCAAGTCGTTGGGATTAGAGGCATGCGCCATTATGCCTGGATAAACAGATTTTCGTGTATTAAAAACACTTAGGGTGTGGAAATACCAAAACTTCATTTCTGCAGTTTGTGTTGTCTGTCTTTAGATTAACTGGCTGCCAGTTCTGTGCTTGGATTAAATACGTACTTGTTTTTGGGAAAAGTATCTTTTTACTTTTTTTTTTTTTTTGTCTTTTTGAGACAAGGTCCATTCAGGCTGGCCTTGAGCTCACTTTGTAGCCCAGGCTGGCCTTGAGCTTGCAACAATCTTCCTGCCTGAGCCTCCCCAGTGCTGGGATTACAGGCATGTGCCTCCACGCCCAGCTGGTAAAAGTACTTTGTAGGTAGCTATTCACCATAGAATTTTTCTGTTTCTATAATTAATGTGCCAGCTGATCAGATAAGGAATTATGAGAATGAATAATGGTGGATGAAGGTCAATATATGAATCTCGAGGCCAGGCGTGGTGGTGCAAGCCTGTAATCCCAGCATTTGGGAGGCTGAGGCAGGAAGATTGTGAGTTTGAGGCCAGCCTGGGCTATAAAGTGTGCTCAAGGCCAGCCTGAACTACATAGTGAGAACCTGTCTCAAAAAGACCAAAAAAAACTATATCTATATCTATATCTTTGTATATGTATACTCACACACACACACACACACACACACACACACACGCATATGTATGAAACTCATTGTCTTCTATGCTTTATATCACAGTTTTAGGGTTGGACCCTTAAGCTGTATAGTAGAAATAGCGTAGAACTACTGCCATCTGGAACAAGATTGGATGTACATGAACTAAAAACACATGAAGATTTAACACAAGATATTTTACTTCTCCTATTCTCACATAGCTCTGGGGCTGGCTTTCAGGTACTATGTGAACAATGCCATAATTTGGGGATTTTAGCCGTTTCTGAAAGCAATGATTGCTGATTTTTCCTTTGTCTTGCACAGTCATTTCCTTCCAGAAATGCAAATATACAAAGTTATGAGTGATTAAAAATTTGATTCATGTAATTGTTCTTTTTTTGGTAATGTCTGGCATTAACACTTCTTTTGAGTAGATTTCTTTTTTAAATAGTTTTATGGCATTTCTATTTAAAAACTTCAATTTGAAGAACTATGGATAAAGACTTCATACATAAGTTTTGCTTTTTTAGTTAAAAATAGATTATCCTGAAACCAACATCTTTCTAGCTCTGAATTCTATATTTCCTTAATTATGCATACATACTATTTAGTTATTAATTATTTCATATTGCAGACTACTCTAGTAGCCTATGGTGCTAATGAATCAGAAATCTACATTTGGGATCTAAATAATTTTGCAACTTTGAGGACACCAGGACCCAAAACACAGGTATTATGTTGATTTTGGTCAGTGTCATCAAAGCAACCAAGAGTAGTTCTTATAGTTACTTATTTCAGTTTTAAGTTTTTTTTTTATACAAATCATTGTTTAGATGTCACTGATTCTCCTTAAGATAGTGAAATGTTAATAAATATATTTCTTCAAACTGTTAGTGAGGCCTTCTATAGTAAATATTTATTTAGTGCTTACTATTTGGTAGACACAGTTCATTGTACTGGGTGAAGTGTAGTAAAGAATATAGACAAAAACTGTCATTCTTTTAGATACAGTATTTTTTCTCATGTGTGTTAAAGTATTCTGACAGTATTTTAAATATATTTTAGTAAGTTAGGTAAGAACTGTCTTTCCTTGCTTTCTTGAGTTTCTCTTTAAAAAGATAAAATACTCAAAGTGCCATGTACATGAGCTTGAAAGTGCGTCATGTGCATTTAGAATGGAAGAGGAGTGTAAAGGAAGATTTGCACGGGTGGATCAGGCTTTTAAATAATTCATTTTAAAAACTGAAGTATTCGGCTTTATAACTAAATGTGATTATAATAGGGAAATGGGCTTAATGGTTTATTCTTTGTAGCTCCCAGAAGATACAAGCTGCATTGCACGGAACAGACAAGTTCAACGTATCTTACCATTGGCCAGTTCCAGTGGCCGGGCCACTGTGTGGGATCTTAGGAAAAATGAGCCCAACATCAAAGTCAGTGATCAGAGTAACAGGATAAGTGTATGTCTAATTTGGATGAATTCGTGTCTCTGCTGTAGGTGTTCTTATATTATCCATCAGAATTGCCAACAAGTCAAGTTTGTGTAAAGTAAAATCCTATCTTCATCAGTCATGTTGGAATGAATGTCTTTTCACTTTGCTAAGGAAAATAATAAAGTTCCCATTAAACCATATTGAATATTGTTAATGATTCACAGAGGGACTGCCTAATGCAAGTGCTTATTTCTTTTTTTTTTTTTTTTTTTTTTTGTCTTTTTGAGATAGGGTCTTGCTATGCGATTCAGGCTGGCCTTGAACTCACTTTGTAGCCCAGGCTGGTCTTGAATTCACAATGATCCTCCTGCCTTAGCCTCCCAAGTGCTAGGTTACAGGCATGTACCACCATGCCCAGCTAACTTTTTAATTCATATTTAGCTTTTCCTAGAAACATATAACTTTTTCCTATTGGAAATTGTATGAGTATGAACTTGCAGTTCTTTGTACTTTACCTGATTAGGCTCTGCGAAAAAGAGTCAAATCTTTCCATGTGCTCAGTAGACACAACTCTAAAGCATGTTCTCAACTTTACAAATTCTTTGTCATTAGATATTGTAAAGAAATTTAGGAGTTCCAGGATGATGGCGACCAGGTGAGCAGCAAAGGAAGGATCCTCGCTGACAGAGTCCCCCAGCTCGTGACAGGCTTGGCGAGTGCGAACGCCGGGACCTCAGCTGGGAAGTTCAAACTGAACGTGTTTCTCTGCGCTGCTGGAGATGCAGCGGGTGGGACCAAATTGCCGTGGTGAGACGCGGGAAAGACCAGAGCACTGGGAACCAGAGATGCTTGGTGTGGCAGACGGGTGGCAGCTCGGCTGGGTCTGAGTACCCCGTGGGCGCAGGCGGCTCGGTCCCTCCCACCTCCTGACCCTGCATGGCTCACCAGCAATGGCGGACAAAAAATCGGCTTTTTAGTGACTGCAGCACGGGGCCGTCTCAGAACCCGCGCTCCTCAGGCAGGCTCCGCAAATCCAAGCAGCGAAACGGAATCCTGCTCCGGTCCTGGCCCCCGCCGCCAAAGCCCTCAGCGGCCCGCAGTCCGCGGCCCGGCGTGAGGAGCACAGAGGAGTGGAGCATCCGCTCCCTCCCCCAGACCCGGAGAGCGCGAGAATTGGCACTTTGGAACCTTCCTGCCGGCACGGATTCAGAAATGGGTGAGCTATCTGCACGCCGTGACCAGATCACCGAGTGGGGGAGGAGATCCGTCCCCATACCTGCAGGGAACCCTGGGCGGGTGGGGGAGTGGATTTACACGCCCCAGCCAGGTCTCCCGGTAGGGAGTAGCCCACCCCACAAACCAGTACCCGAGCAGCCTTTTAAGCAGAACTCTTAGCAGAAAGCTTAAGGGACCTTCTCCCGAAGAGAAGGAGTCATTGGAGCAGCCTTTGCAACAGACCTTTGCCTGGTGAACTGCCTGGGTAATTTATCGTTCAACATTTCGAATCTGTTACCCAAAAATGGGAAGACAGAAGAACAAAATGCAGTCTCAGAACTCAACCCCACCCAGAACAAATCCTGGATGTGAGGATATAGGGGAACTAGGAAGCCACATACCTGCAAATTCTGAAACGACTGCATCCGAAATAATGAAACAACTCCCATAGGCCATAGAAGAGCTTAAAGCAGAAATAAGCCACATACCAGCAATAATCTCTCAGACAAAAAATGAACTGAAAACTATAATGGAAGAAATGTTCCATACACATAGAGAAGAAATAGATAAAAGATTAGAAGAAAGTAGGAAACAAATGGAAACGTTGGGGCTGGGGATATAGCTCAGTGGAATAAGCGCTTGCCTAGCAAGCGCAGGGTCCTGAGTTCGATCCCCAGTACCGCAAAAAAAAAAAAAATGGAAACGTTACAAGAGCAATTTAGGAATGAATTACCAAGAATTAAACAGGTCCAAAGAGATTGCCAGGAAGTGAAAACTTCCACTGAAAGCTTGCAAAACCGCTTAAATGAAACCAAAGATAGAATTTCAGACCTTGAAGACAGCATGGCAGCTTATGAGCGTGAAAGGAAGGATCTCATAAAATCATCAAAAACCCAAGAAAAATCAATCCAACAGCTGCAAGATGAGGCAAAAGGAAATAATATTCGAGTAATAGGAGTCAGTGAAACAGCAGGAGACAACTCAAATGATATAAAAGGAATGTTTGCTGAAATAATAGCAGAAAATTTGCCAAACAAGGTAAAAGATACTGAAGTACAGTTAACCGAGGCATATAGAACTCCAACGACCCATAACCCAAGGAAAACCACCCACAGACATATAACAGTCAAGATCCCAGATATCCAACAAAAGAACACAATATTAAAAGCTGCTAGAGAAAAGAAACAGATCATCTATGAAGGAAAACCCATCAGAATCACAGCAGACTTCTCAACGGAAACCATGAAATCAAGAAGAGCTTGGAGCAAGATATTACAGATTCTGAGACAAAACAACTTCCAACCCAGACTGATGTATCCTGCAAAACTATCCTTCAAATTCAATGGAGAAATAAAATATTTCCACGACAAAGAACAACTGAAGAACTTCATGAGTGCCAAACCAGCATTGCAAACAGCACTAAAAGATATTCTAGACAGAGAAAAAAGAGACCACAATCCCAAGAACAACGATAGAAATAATCCCCTAAACAGAATAAGCAAGTAAACAGTCAGCAAAAGAAGGAAAACAACAAGTAAATAACATGACTAGAATAAGCCAACATATAGCCATGATAACCATTAGTGTAAATTGCCTCAATTCACAAGTCAAAAG
>PVLD010036521.1:0-10896 GCA_004027595.1 Dinomys branickii
CCATATCACCTTGTCTATAGATTAGTTGTGATTGTACTATTTTTCTATGATAATGGGTGTCTGTTTGTCAATATGTTTTTGTACTTTTATGTTTCTAAAATAAAAAAAAAAAAGATGACCATTGGTTTTCATCCCTGATCCTTTCAATGTGGTGCATTACTTTTATTGATTTGCTTATGTTGAACCATCCCCACATCCATGAGATGAATTCTTCCTGGTCATGTTATATAATCTTCTTGATTTACTGCGTTCTGTTGAGGAGCATCTTATTGAGGATATTTATGTCTATGTTCATTGAGGAGATTGGCCTGTAGTTGTCTTTTTTGTTTGGATCCTTCTTTGGTTTTGGTATCAGGGTAATTCTTGTGACAGAATGATTCTATCGATCACTTCACCTGTAAGGAAGATACAAGATGAAGGGAAACCTGTAAACAGAGGTCTCTGGATGAAAGGGAAGTCCTCTTCATCTTACCAATTCAAATGTGGTATCATGTTTTTTACAGACCTAATTTATATGTATAGAAAGATTGTTTATTCAAGAGGATAATTTAGAAGTTTTCTCTTCTCCCTACACTCTGGCATCAACCCCTGAAACTAGGAAGAGTGGAGACTTGTCTCTCTTCCCCATTACTACTTCCTGTGCTTCTCCTGAGCAATGGAGTGACTTGTTGGATCGGCAGCAGTGGTCAAACGGTCTCGTTCATCTTCATCCCAATCTCCATAAACAGAAGGACACCTGTTCTTTTTACTGTCTTAAGTTCAACTCTGTGACAAGTAGCCCTCACTTTGGCCTGAAGGCTTGAATTTCTCCTTTTCTACCTTGGACTTTGTGAATCAACTCTATTGAGTGGAAAGATTGGAGAGTTGCAAAATAACAATTCAAGCTATGGCTGTTGTCTTAGTTGCCTCCCACATCACTAGGACCAAATACCCAGCACCCACAACTCAAGGGAGGATAGGATTATTTTGGCTCATGATTCAGTCCATATTCGGCCAATTCCAAGGCAGGACAGCATGCCAAAGAGGCATGGCAGAAGAGGGCTGCTCAGGGCATGCTGGGCAGGAAACTGAGAGTAAAGGAAGAGCCAGAGAGGAAGATAAACCCTTCCATGTCATGCCCAACATGAGCCATCTCTTACAAAGAGACCCCACCTACCAGCAAGTCAGCCATAAACCCCCATAATCCAATCACATTCCAAACACACGAGGCAGTGGGGTCCATTTTATATCTAAGCCATAGCAGCCATCAAATTCAGCAAATACCGCTCAATGCACTACCTTTCTCCACTGCATATGTTAATTTGAAAAGGATATTAGTAATCAATTCCCTCAACGCTTAACAATGCCCAAAACTTCAGTCTTCCTAAGTGGAATTCAAGAGCTTCTTGAGGGCTGGACTTGGCATAATATTTAAGGTCAGTGCCTCTGCTGAGGAAGGAAGTAAACCCTGCTTGTTGCATTCTTGGAAGAAATCACTTTATATTTTTGTACATAAACCTTGATCTGGTCTCCTGCAACATGATGTTTTAAATGAAGCTTTAAAAAACAGGTTACCTGTGAAAGAATTTAAACTCATGTACGACAGTGACGAATACCAGTGGTACCCAGCCAGAGGCCACACAAGAGAAGGGCATCAGGATCAAAGTGAGAACTCAGCTCTGATTCTTATAGGAATCACCAGAGCTCTATGCCAACCAACATATGTCACTACTTCATACCTCTCGCTCTTCTTCTTGTGGAATCACAGCAAAAAGCAGAACTGGGGTAATATGTGAAGATGGATCAACAAAAAGGGACTTTTCCTCAGAGGAGTTTTAAGCAGGAAGTGTTCAGTGTTCTTATGGTAGAAAGACGTTGATGCAAAATTTTAAAAATATACTAAAAAATGCTTACAGAAATTAGCTGTGGGTATCTGGGACATTTCTGGAAGGTTTGTTGGATTTAAGTCCAGAGAAACCAAAAGTAGACTAGGCAGTGTTTAAGAGTATGTAATGAATGCTAGAGCTAAATTGAGTGCTGCCCTCCAAATTCATAAAAGTTATAATGTCTTGTTAGAGTACATGAAACATGAGCATACATTTTATACACAGCAGAAAATATTTCCCAAGCATGATTTGATAAAAAATTTCAAGTATTCACCAAATGAGGAATATAAGGTTAATCTCTGGAGATGATAAGTTGATTATATATCTGAAATAATAAAGTAAAAAATAATATATGTTAACATTTATGAAATGCTTGATAGATGTTGGGTCTTTTGTTGAGTACTTTTCATGGATTAATCTCTCACTGAGGTTTACAACTAACCTACATAGAACGTTATGTGCACTTATCAGTAATTCTAGTACACGTACACATAAATGCAGTTATATACACGTGTGGATATACCTACAAATGTTTATGAACAGAAATATATGGAGACACATAACATATGTGGACACACATACAGTTTCAGCAGGCGAGAATCCCATGGTCTTTGAGCTGATAGACTTTGCAGGAAGCAATAGTGAAGCATCCAAGCATCATGAACTGAAAAAGTGGGATGAAAAAGCTTGCCGTCCCTTAAGCTACCGAGTGACAGCCGATTAAGCATCAAGACACCATTTCTGAACCAGGGGGAGGTGGTGGCAGGGGAAGAGTTAGTGGTTAAATTGTTCAGAAATATGAAAGTTGGAGGGAGAGAAAGAGCGTGCACTCTGAGGGTGTGAGAGCGAGACACAAAGGGGGATTACACTGGTCCAGAAACATAGTTAAATATTATTAGGGGTCACACTCTATGAAAAAAGAGAAAGTATTTTGTAGGAAAGAAGACCACTCTCCTTATTAACCCAAGGTTACTCATCTATATCTGCACACATGAAGGGACATGCATGACCAGCCCCATGTTCAGACATCAAAAGGAAGGGAAGCAAGTGATACAGATTTGATAGTCCCTAGTTTTCTACTTATTTTTATATTGCCCTCCCATCAGCAAATAACGTTTAATACACACCCATACATATCGGCATACTAATACAGTGGGTATGATAAAAATAGCTACAAATATACTTTTAAAAAGATGATTACATATGTTCCTATATAGTAGTAGTTTCTTCCCACATCCTAATTTGGAGACCTAGTTTAGGATCTAGCAGATCAGCACCCATGAGGGACCTCACAGTCCACTAGATGGCACTCTGTGACATACATAGAGTAACAGTTAATGTCTTGCTACTCAGTAAGATACTGTGCAAGGAAAATTACAGCAAAGATACCTCTTCACCCTATAAATACAAGGAGCAGCTCCATGTATCAGGACTTTTGGGACTGAGATCTAGTTAGCTATCTGCCCCTGTCTGTAACTAAATCCATCCCAGTGTTCTTGCCCAAATTGCCTTCACATTTTAACCCTAAATACAATTGCCAGGCCTATACACTAGTAACTGGTATTCCCTGGCCCCCAAGGAAGAGTATCCAGTGGGAGCATTGGAGTTGAAGTGCAGCCCCACACCCTGGCTGTGGGCTAAGAGCATGAAAGTTTATTCACAGAAGAAGGAGTGTCTGAGCCCAACTTGGTAGCTCAGGATTTTGTCACTGGAGCACTTCCTGTGTTGAAAGTCTCTGATAGCCCAAAGCAAGATGTAATGCTTCCCAAACTGCTTTGCAGGCAAGCTCTTGCTGAAGTCCCTAGGCTAGTTTCAGAAATGCATGTTTCTGGCTCCCAAAGATGAGAATCTCTGGCATGAAGCTTGGAAGCCATGTGGTTTCCAAGCTTCTTAGGTGATTCCAACCCTCTATCAAGTGAGAGAACCAATTGGACCAGTTGGACAGCGCTGTATCAGTTTTGGGGTCAGGCCAGCTACTTCCTCCATAACCATGCAATGGTTGACTTAACCTCCCTAATCCCACCTTCATCTCTGAGTTAACCCATAATGGATTAATTTTAAGATGAAGCCACTAATGCCAATTTTATAGATGTGATGTGAAGAGTTAATGAAATCAGTGAAGGATTTAATTTGCATTTGCTGCTCAATAAATGTGACTTCCTTCCTCTTTCCCCTTCAACCCCCACTCAGTAATAATGTCAGGGACTTTACTTTGCATCCTTCTTCATAAAATCTTCCTCAGTTTCTCCTCGGTTTTCATTCCCCTTGCAGCCCCACCTTCTTGAGTAGGAACTAAGGTTGGGATTATTAGAATATGCACCCTATGTATTCAGAACATGCTTCATGTTGCCTTCTCTGGAGAACTGATCACCTCACCAGTTACTCCATTATGCTGTGTTAATGGATGGGAATAATGTGTTAAAACAATCCCAGATGGGTTATAAAGTAGTGATTTTAGGTAGGATGACCCAGTCCAAAAGCAACTACACTGTGCCAACTGCAGGCCTGAGAGGGAGAGATAGGAGCTAGAAACTGTTTTATTTAATGCCGGTTACCAAGAAACTAAGTTGTGCATGGTGAGCCTCCATTTGGGCCTTGTATTCACCATGTGCTTGACAGCAACCAAGACCTAACTGCATGAGCAGATCAAGCAATCTTAGCCCTGCAGACCCACTGGACAAGGCATTGCAAATATAGATTGTGTGGATGTTACTATAAAGTTTTGCTCAAAATATGAACTCATGAAATTCAGTGTTCTAAAAGTGCCTAGAATCTCCATTTCCCTGTGTATCGCACAAGAGTATGATGCCATCCAAGTTGACCATCTCTGGCACCTTAAGTGATGTCACCACCCAGAGAAACGTTTGTGTCCGTGGAAGCAACTGCCTGCCTCACCCTGCCCATCAGTGAGCTCTGGAGATGTCTGAAAACTGCCATGACCACCAGGACTTCTTTCCCTCCAAATCTTTCCAGACTCTTTCCAGAGGGCAGCTTGTGGTAGGACACTGTCTCAAACTTTCTTGGTCACTTTAAATCTGTGATTTTCCAACACATTGAATTAATTAATACAAGTCATCCAGGAGGTGCATGAATAAACCTATGAAGAAATGATGTCATTAAAGTGCCATAACAAAGAGGTTAGAAATGACTTACAACCTGAGACTGGGTAAAATCTTCAAGTAGACCATCAGGTTGTCCAGTTTCTTAACACCCACTCATGAAAGTTGAAAGTAGAAAGAATATGAATTTGAATATGGGGCTGGGGATATAGCTCAGTGGAATAAGCGCTTGCCTAGCAAGCGCAGGGTCCTGAGTTCGATCCCCAGTACCGCAAAAAAAAAAAAAAATAATTTGAATATGGCAGAGAGTCCAGCCAATGTCACCCAGGGAAGTTTTTACAGAGCCTGTTATAGAGGTTCATGTTCTCTGGAGCATGTGAGGATTTACTCTTTGTGTGAGAGACAGAGATAGCTTTTAAATCAAAAGTACATGCATAGCCACCTTTCTTCAGGAAAGAAGCCACCTGCAGGTCTGCTGCCTCCTCTTCATTTTTGTGCATGACACGAGGCTTGTTGTGGGTGTGTAGAGTCAAAAATAAATGGAGACGGAGGGGGAAGCAAAAGACAAACAATGGCAGAGAAAGAAATACTAAAGCAGCATGAAACTGCCCCATTGTATTCCATTCCCATCAGAATGGACAGTCCCAATGTTACCAAGGCTCTTACCAAACAGGCCCACTGTGAGTTGGGGACTTTTTCTCCTTTTAACCTTTCCTCTCATCTGTGTTGGTTGGTTGGTTTCACATTCCCTTTATTATATGAATTTGGCAAAGTGGATTAATTCTCTGCTTGGTGTTCTCAAAGTATATCCCCCTTTCAAGTGCCCTCAATCATGTCTTTCACTTGTTTCCTTTCCACATGGCTCACTACTTGTGCCTCAGATGCTACAAATAAGTCCCCAGGGTTCCTTAGGGTCAAGGGCTCCACATTCCATTATTTGCAACGGGCAGTGTGTCTTGTAACTAACTGCTCCTGGCTTCTGGCAATGAAAACCTCCAAGGAGAGGAGATTTCACACAGTCTGTGTAACCATTCTTCCCCATAACCTGTGTTTCCAGCTCACCGAGCATGTGCAGAAGAAACAGAGGAAAACTCAATCATCAGCTCCACCCCCATTTAAAAAGTGGGTCATAAATAGCTATCACGATGTTCACTCTGGTTCTCTTATTCACCAAGGATTGGATGAAAAGGATGAGGAAAAGAAAAACGTGTATTATGGGAAGGAAAAGGCCTCATCTGCAGTCTTTCCTAGCTACCCTTATCATAGCATCCTTGGGGATGGCACAAGATGCCCAAGTTCTCAGATCCCTGCATCTCTTCATGTACTCCTATATGCCCTGACTCCATTCAAGAAAGCATGTGGGCAGAAGGGTGTTCAGACATACAGCATTAGAAGCAGACAAGGGGGCTGGGGATATAGCTCAGTGGAATAAGCACTTGCCTAGCAAGCGCAGGGTCCTGAGTTCGATCCCCAGTACCGCAAAAAAAAAAAAAAAAATAGAAGCAGACAAGATGCTTGGACCTAGAGAACTTCACTCAGGAATCAGGCCATGATGGCACCCATCTTTCCTGTCCAGACTACAGGTACTTCCTTTGCCCTTTTCTCAAGGGTAATATGTGCCTTGCCCAAGACAGCCTTTGGCTCAGATCCTAAAACTGCCTGAGTCTTACTATCTAGGAAGAGTGACACACCCTTACCAGTCTCAGGGTCAAAATAGACTGGGAGCCAAATTTTGATGGTGGAGGAGGATTTATCTTCTATAGCAGAGCTGCCCATAGGTGGGTCGGTGGAGAAGGCTCATATTCAGAGCTTTGTGGGGACCTGGGTCATGTTCTCATGGTAGATTGAGGTAGTGGCTTTGCTTCTGAGTCACCTATGAATAGCACCATTCCAACAAAACTCTGCTGGGTGGCTTGAGATAGTTAAGTGAGTGAGTGGTTGAGATTATAGAGGAATTAGATAAAGAGCATCTGTTGTACTCTTTGCTGTTTTTCTACAACAAACCACTGTACTTACCCTCATGGCAAAATGTGCTGCGGTTTCTGAGTTGCATTATTTTTAGTTTCTCTTCCTCTTAATCCACTTCAGAAGATGTTTTAGCTGCCTCTAAGTGATTTATGATTTATTAATCACCAAAATCTTTGAAATTTTATATATTTCTGTGTTTTAATAGAAGAAAATTGATAATGGTCAGGACCTAAATTTTTTGTTTTTACTGAGGAAGAAAGGAGTCTATTAAACACAACAAAGCTAACAGAAGTTATGAAATAGTTCACTTTAGTAACACAATTACCTGTTTATTATTCTAGAGTTTAATTTGGGAATTTATGATCCTATCAGTTCATAAAATATCCTTTGGAAATGATACATATACTATGTATTCATAGCTACTCTTAAAATTTATGACATTTCTACATGAGAAAAATACAATTTCTCCAGACCTAGTGTCACAAGACTGGAATCTATACACGCTATTTTCAAAATAATACAGACAACTTTGTAGATAATTTTTTACAGAATAAAGCAAGTTGGTCAGATTACAAACTTTGAACACACGTGAATTGATACCCAGTATGTCTTAATAATATTTTAGTCTTTTCTGTTGTCTTTGAATGTTAATTGAAGTTCAAAACTGATTCTTTCTCAATTTGAAGGTCTATCAATCTCTGCTTCTTCTCTTCCTTCCATTAAAAATGAAAGGAATTTATGTTATTGTCATCCATCTAATTTTCTTCTTGACAACTATAAATAAATGCATACTTTCTCCATCTTCCTTTTGCATTTACCATCAAAACCATCTAATGTTGGTGTATTAAAGTTGCAGATATTTACAAATATATTGAATTATTTAACAAAATAATTTCAAAGATCATTGAAAATGGTTGTTGCTGTGGATGCAGTGTTTTGCAGTGCAGATTAAACTATTTCAGCAAGTAGATTGTCATCAAGGTAATGGGCGTCATTTTGTGTAAAGGTAGATAATTTAATCTTTTTCCATTTGTATGTAAATTATGTCCATTAATGGTAAAGACTTTTCCCTGTTTCCCTATTGAGCCCATTGACAAACACAAGGGAAAAGAGCCAACATTTGGTCTGCAGAGAAGGCACCAGAAGATGCTGAAGCAATTTGTTGAGGAGTTAACTGGGTTTTTATCTCACTAAACCAACTCTGGTACCATTGTGTGTCACATAGACAGAGCTTAAGTATATTTCATCCTATTTTGGAACACATCAGTACTTCTTAATGGTAAAAATGTCGTTCTTCTCAATGTCATGACTGCATATGTATCTAATAATCATAGGTGCAGGTGAACCAGAGTCTTGTGCTCTCTCTTTGCCATCCTTCTTTCCACAGTATTTCATACAAGAGCTAAGCTGAGAGATTCACAGGCAAAAGGGAACATAAAAAATAAGAAAGAAAACTTGATACATTACATAAAAACCATCTTCTGATTCCTTTGTCATCCATTTGTGACTCCTCTCTGATATGGGAAATCCCAGCTTTTGGAGAATTTGAAAACACTCTTTTAATGAAATATATTGAGAAAATTAATGCAGCCAGGTATTACCTGGGCAAGCTAAGTGGTCACACTTCAGAAAGAAGAACTAGACAGTTTCCTTGAACATCTGACTATAGGCCACATGATTGTCCATGGCCAGAGCATTTTTAAGACACTGCCAGAAATATGGGTGAGCCTGTGGATTTGTTGGCCATTCAAGGACAGAACTCCCACAGAGCCTTTTCCGGAGCTGAAGAAACTTGGACTTCTTAAGGGGCTTTTCAAGGAATACCAAGATAATCACATCTACTTTTTCATCCATGAGCCTCTGATGCGATAAGTAAAATGCAATTTTAAAAGTCTCAGTCTTTGCATACTTTTCCGTCATCACAAACACGGTCTTTTTGCTAAGCTGTATGCTCTGTGAAAGGTTTTCCATAACTGGCTGCCCTGGTAGCCAGTCCCTTTCTTCCAGACATAGGTTAAAATGTTTCTCTCTTGGGTCTTCCAACCTGGCCACAAGCTCATCCAAAACCCACTCTGTCACAGCTGGGTCTTTAGTGTCATACACAATAAAGGCATCATAGCAACATTCTGCTGATCGCAGACGCTGATACCCCCTTATCTTGGCCTTACAGAAATGGTAAATATACCACATATCCCAGAAATACAGGTGGCTTGCTGTCATAACCACCATCAGAAAGAGAGCTACAGATATGGAAAATGAGAACAGAATCAGGTTAGTCAGGTCTAACTCACAGGTATACAGATCCAGAGAGACAACACTCTCGCCTTTGTGTGCTCCTGGCCCCATACAAGTCACTTCTGTGGCCAGGTAAGGAATAGTCACCTCGGTGTGATTAACCCACCAGACAAACCACACAGCATCACAGTTGCACAGAAAGTGATTGTGATGTAGAAGCAACATCTCTAGATTGTTGAGAACATTTTGTGGGAAGCTAGTTTTTTGGATAATCTGGATTTTATTTGAACTGAGGTCGAGATACCGCAATTGGAAAGCATCTTCTAGAAAATGCTTTGTCAGATGTCTGATTTGGTTCTTCATAAGAATCAGTTTCTTGAGGCTTCTGGAGCAGTTGGATAATCTATCAGGGACAGTTGTCAGTTGGTTGTGGCCGAGGTCCAAAATTTCCAGATTCTTCAGAAACTGGAGTTTTTCCCAGTAGAAAGATTTGAGCCCATTTTTGGCCAAAGAGAGATTCTTTAGATTTGGAGGCATGCCATCAAAAACATCAGAAGGCAAGAAATTCAGGGAATTTCTAGAGATGTCTAATTCTTCCAAGTTTATCAGATTTTTGAAGAAATTTAAATATCTATTATCACCATCTCGCCATAAAATATTTAAGTTGTTTCCTCTGAATTCCAGAATTTTGAGAGATTCGCTCTCCATGGTCCTGCTGGCCGAGGTAGAGATGTCATTATTGTTCATCATCAGTTTCCTCAGAAACTTTAGGCTCTTGGTAAAGTTGAGCATGTGAGTAATTCCTTCTGATTGAAAATAATAGCTGTTGCTGCTTAAATCCAGAACTTCCAGGTTGTGAAGCTCCTCAAATGCTGTTGAATAGAGTAAATCAAGCCGATTATTAGAGCAGTCTAAGTATTTCAGCTGTTGTAAATGCTGGAATTCACTGCCATTGAGAGTTTGGCCAATCGCATTTCCTGACAAGTTGAGGCACTTGATGAAAGAGAGGTGCTGAAAATCCGAGGGCTTGATAAAAAATATATTATTTCTACTCAGGTCCAAGGTCTGCCCGTACATGTAGCAATCATTATTAAAAGCCAAGGAAGGAGTCTCTTTGTTTTTGAACCTGCAACTCCTTGCATACTCATCATATCTGAAATAATGTAAAGTCTCGAGGACCTGGGGTCCATGGCTTTCTACAGAAGTTATAGTGTTAGAGCAGAAGCCAGTTTCACCTGAATCTCCTGAAGGTGATATTTTATTCATTGAAAGATCTAAGACTTTCAAATTTTGAAATTGCTTGAATATGCTGAGGTTAGCAATTTTTATAAAGTTAGTGCCTAGATCAAGAACTTCGAGGTTCTGAAGCTCGTGTAATGGAGAAAGATTAAAACTTTTCAGTTCTTTAAAAACATATCCTTTAATCCGCAAAATTTTCAGGTTTTTCAATGAAGAAAACGAATGTGATAGATTTATAAATGTATGATAGACCTGAAGTTCATAATTGAAAGACATATCCAACTGGATGAGGTTGGGGATAAAATGCAAAAATTTGGCATCCCCAATTTCTTTGGCCAAGTAGTTTTGGGAAAGATCCAGTACTTTAAGATTTTTCATGTTTTTAAACCATCTCGGGGGCACATGCTGAAGAGAGTTGCTATGTAGATGTAATGTTTGTAGTTCTGTAAGTGCGTCAAAAGCATTTATATGAATGTTCAGGGGGGAGTTATTTTCACAGGGTGTGCAAGGAAATGGGACATTATAACAAC
>PVLD010036522.1:0-10865 GCA_004027595.1 Dinomys branickii
GGGTGGGAGGAGTGGGAGGAGTGGGAGGAGGGAGTTGTCTGTTGCCTTCACTTTTTTAAATTTTGGTGCTTGGAGTCAAACTCAGGGCCTTGAGCTTGCCAAGCAGGCACTGTGCCTCTTGAGCTACATCCTAGCCTCTGCCTTCACATTTAAAGTGTGAACTAGATTTTAATACAAATGATTTAAAAGTGAATCTAGTCTAGCTACTGTTTTAAATTTTATTTATTCTAAGTAAAAGTTGAATAGTTACTGCTATCCTGTCAGCTTGAAGCCAGGTACTTAGTCTCCATTTCCTTAGTATTTAACATTTTTTTCTCAGAGTATCCCTGGAGCTCTGAGCTGAGTCTGAGTTTTCTTATGGAACCAAGTGGAGAAGAGGACATGGCCTGGTTTTAAACAGTTTGGGTGTTGTTCCTTAACAAGAGACTGTGTACAGAGGCAGAGAAACTAGTTCATGCCTATTTGAAAATAGCAAGTGATTGTTCTCCTTATTCCCAAATCATTACAGAATCATGACCCATTGAATGCGGACCATTAATCTGGAGGGCTCCAGACTGAGCCCCAGAAGATATAGGGGCTGTTTTCTTGACTGTATTGTGGGGGCGGGGGCTGCAGTGCTAAGAGCTACTTGGGCATACTTACGACATGGGTTGGCAGGCAACAAATTGTGGTGCCACTCTCAAAGTCTCGTAGCATTAGTACAGTAGCCATAGCTGACTCATTTAAATGCGCTTGTATATGGGGAATGATTTCTCAGAGCGCCTGGGCTGCTTAGGAGAGTGGAGGATGAGAGCCCGGCATGCTGCCATCTTCTTTCTTGGACCTAATAAGAAGGTTAGAAAGTTGTGAAGACCCATCAAATAGGTGATCTCTCATTTCTAAGGACTTCCATAAATACTTATTTTCTCTTCTACCAAACGAAGTATTCATCAATTGTATTTATGTTGTTAACAGTGACAGCCACAAAAATCTTTAAATAGAAA
The DNA here is from genome assembly GCA_004027595.1 of Dinomys branickii. NCBI lineage: Eukaryota > Metazoa > Chordata > Mammalia > Rodentia > Dinomyidae > Dinomys > Dinomys branickii. The sequence goes on from PVLD010036522.1 coordinate 984, forward strand.
GCATTACAAACTGATGGCCTTTCTAAGGAGATTTACTGCAGTATTCTCTTCATCTGTTACTGCATTGACTTTTAAAATCATTATCCTAGTTACTTTTTCTTTGCTGTAGTGAATTTGGGGTTTTAATTGTGTTTTCATTTTGGTATTAAGAGGATTTGCACTTACCCTTTTTAACTTGAGATACTGTTGGGGCTAGTCTAAATCCAGTGGTGAGTGTTTTGGTTTTGAAACTCACCTTCTGTCTCTCCGATCCATCTCTCTGTTAGCCCCACTCCCCGCCTCTCACCCCGTGTATCAGAGATCAAGCCCAGGGCCTTGCAGTGCTCGTGCATCGTGGGCTGTACCACTGAGTTAAATTACCAGCCATTGTTTTCAGTTATCTTTATTGCAACCTTGAAATAGGAAAAAAAATGATTTTCATCTGCAGCTCCTTTTTCTCTTTCACTATTAGCCCCTGTTAATTTTACAGAATACTGGCTTTCAGTGTGTGCGTTTCGATTATACCCATCCATTACTCTCCAGTTATACCCCATCCCCCTACTTCTCTAAGAATCTTCTACTTTCAGGTCTTTTAGATTACATATACTAGCGAAAACATGCAGTATTTGTCTTTCTGAGTCTGGCTTATTTCACTCAACGTTACCATCTCCAGATTCATCCATTTTCCTGCAAATGACAAAATTTCATTTTTGAGCCGGGCATGGTGGTGCATACCTATAATCCTCTCCAGGAGGCTGAGGCAGGAAGATTATTGCAAGTTCAAGGCCATCCTGGGCTACATAATGAATTCCAAGACCAGCCAGGACTACTCAGCAAGATTCTGGTCTCAAAAAACAAAACCAAAAATTTGTTGTTCTTTACACCTGAACAATACTTCATTGTGTATAAATTACAAATTCTTTATCCAGCTACCTGTTGATGGGCACCTAGGCTGGTTTCATGTCGTGGCTAATGGGAATTTCACCACAATAAAGATGAGTATACAGAAACTTTCCTGTGAAACTTTCCTATAGCAGAGATGACAAACCTAAGACACATGTGCAGCAGTGGGCTGTTAGTATCATTGGAAGCTCTAGGAAGTTCACCGCTCCTACCCTATAGTATGCTGACTTTAATTGTTTTGGGTATATACCAGGGAGTGATGTAACTGGAACAAATGGTAACTCTTTTTTAGTTTTCTGAGGACCCTCCATACTGATTTCCACAATGGCTATATTAATTCCCAGTCCTACCAGCAGTGTGGAATGGTTTCTGCTTCACTGCCCACATGCCTGTAGGCTCACCACCATTTATTGTTTTTCCATAGTTTTGGTGAGAGCTGTCCAGAGTGAGATGGTATTTCAGTGTAGCTTTGATTCGGATTTCCACTACCTCCTTGGTTAGATTGATCCCTCAAATTTTTTTTACAGGTGTTGTGAATGGAACTATTTTCCTGATGTCTTTCTCAGCTAGCCCAATATTAGTGTATAGAAAAGCTATTAATTTGTCAATGTTGATTTTTATATCCTGCTACTTTGCTGAATTTGTTCAGCAGCTCTGAAATTCTTTTTGGTGGAGTCTCTAGGATCTTCTGAGTACAGGATCATATTGTGTACAAACAAGGATAACTTGACTGTCTTTCCTATTGCTTTTATTTCTCTTGCCTAATTGCTGCAACTAAAATTTTAAGTATAACACTGAATAGGAGTGGTGAGAGTGGACATCTTTACTTGTTCTTGATTTTAGAGGAAATATTTTCATTTTTCCTTGTTTAGAATGATGTCAGCTGTTGGTTTGTTGTGTATGGCCTTTACTATATAGAGGAATGATTTGTCAATACCTGGTTTCTGGGCCAGGGATATAGATCACTGGCACAGTGCCTGCCCAGCAAGCATAAGGTCCTGAGTTTGATTGCCAGTACCAAAAAAAAAAAGGTAAAAAAACGTATGTGGTTTCTTCAGGGCTTTTATCATGGGGAGATATTGCAATTTTGGGGGACTTTTTTGTGTCAATTAAGATGATCCTGTGATTTTTTTTTTTTAGCTTTTATTTTTATATGTAGTGTATTATGTATATTGATTTGATTACGTTGAACCATCCTTGCATTCCTGGAATGAAACCAATTGGATCATGGTGTATGATCTTTTTGTATATTGAGTTTGGTCTGAGAATATTTTATTAAGGATTCTTGCATCTGTGTTCATCAAAGATATTATTCTGTAGTTTGCTCTCTTTTTTGTGTGTGTACTTGGAATCACATTCTCAGCTCTTAAAACAGGGTGTTAGCCAAACTTCCGCTACCTTGATACTAATAGTTTTCTCTTCCAGAAAGGAGAAATTTTTCTTCAGCCATGATTACTTTATAATTCAGTTTGTTTGTTTTCATCTTTTCACAAGTACATGTTTAGGGGATATTGATGAGAATGTAATCCCTTCCTTTTGGTTGAGATGCATAGGTAGATAATTGATCTAGCAAGAGAATAATATTGGGTAATTTTTGGATTTTGTTTTAAATATAATTACATCATATAGGTTTACTTTCTGAAAATTATAGATACTCTTAACCTTCTTTTTTTTTTTTTTGGCGGTACTGGGGATCGAACTCAGGACCCTGCGCCTGCTAGGCAGGCGCTTATTCCACTGAGCTATATCCCCAGCCCTTAACCTTCTTTTAAGGTGAAACTCATATACCATAAAGTTCAGTGTTTTTCATTGTGTCTGCATGGGTTACTACTTTCTAATTTTATATTTTTCTTTTTTCTCCTTCCCCTCCATTCCTCCCTCCTTCACACTGTCTGTGCTTGCCTGCCTCCCTCCTTCCCTCCCTCCCTCCTCCCTCCTTTCCTGAGACAGGATTTCTCTATGTAGCCCAGGCTGGCTTCAAACCTGTGGTGATCCATCTCCTGCTTCAGCCTCCTGAGCTATAGGAAATAGATGTCTGCCACCATACCTGGCACCAGAACATTTTTAGTCACCCCCAGAAGAAGCTCAATATTCATTAGCAGCTGTCTCTTTCTCCCTTTCCCAACCCCTAGAAATCTTTGTCTATAGATTTGCTTTCAAAGTTTACTTGTGTGGCAGCATGAGTCTTATTTTCTGGCTGAATAATACTTCACTGTATGGATATACCACACATTGTAAATTGATGAACACTTGGCTGTTAATAAAAAATGCAGCTATGAGCGTTCATGAGCAAGTTTTTCTGTGAACATGTTTTCAGTTATCTTCCAGTTATGTCTTGTGCATAGATGTCCCCCCCGAAGCCTCTTGCAATCATAGGTAGGGATTTTCGGAGGAGGCTGGATTTGAAGTGTGTAATGCTGGTACTGATTTATAATGCAATGCTAGGGTTAAGGGCACTAGGATTACTGGTGTGAGTGCTGCCCACCCTAGGGTGGTCAGCTTGGATAAGATACAATGGACAGAAAGAGGCTCATCTCATCAGTCCCTGGCTTGGCTTTGCTGTCTTCTGCCTGCCGTGAACTGTTCTCTTCTGTGATGCCTGTCTTGCCGCGCCATCCTGCCTTAGAGCCTGCCTTAGAGCCAGCCAATTATTGACTGAAACCTCTACAGATTTAGCCGGCGTAGTGGGAGATTATAGCTCAGCAGCACAAGCACCTGCCTGGCAAGAAGCACAAGGTCCTGAGTTTGATTCCCAGAACCAAAAGACAAACACCCCACCCCCTAAAAAGAAAGTGAGCCGAAATAAACTGTTCCTTTAACTTTGGGTATTGAGTATTTTGTCTCAGCAGCAAGGAAAGTAACTAAGACAGATACATACCTAGAAGTGGAATTGCTGGGTGGATCTTTATATATAATTCTGTTATTGGGTAGCTTGTTTTTAAGAACTGGCTCACCAGCTAAATGTTACTGGATTCTGGATTCTCACCTCTTCTGGAGTTGGATTCCGGTTTCTTCTCTCCTTGAACAAAGAATTGAACAAAATAAGCAAAAAATAGTGGTAAAGTTTATTCAAGAAAGTAGAAGTGAAGAATGGGACAGAAACTGACTGCAGAGTGATCTTGGGCCAAGTAGATAGCACACACTGCATCTGGGAAAGAGGGTGGGCTGTCATAGGAAGTTATGAGAGGCAAGCCTTGATGTGATCTTCCATGTGCTCTAAATCTTAAGGAACCCTGCAAAATCTTCTACATAAGGGTTCCACACCTTTGGCTGACCTCCAGGCTGTCCTGTTGAGAACCTGCTGAGTTCTTGAGTGAAGTCCATTGTACGGCTTTGGGAACTGTTGTGTGCATGTGTCCAGGATCTTGTAGTTTAACAGGTCACACTTACTTCTCCAGCCAGCTTTTGCCTTGCCCTAATCTCCTGTCTCGATTCTGTGTTCAACTTTTCTGAGAAACCACTATTTTCTGTGGCAGCTACACTGTTTGTATTCTCACTTCATCTTTTACTGTAGCTGTTTTAGCAGGTGTGTAATGGTGTCCTGTGTTTCTCTGACGATCTAATGTTGTTGAGCGTTTTGTCCTTGCTGACCATCTGTATATTGTCTTCAGAGAGGTGTCTGTTTAAACCCTTTGCCTGTTTCTGTTTATTACGGTTGTTATTTTGGCAGCCCAGAGGGTGGAACCCACGGGTGCTCTACATCCCTAGCCCTTTTAAGTTTTTTTTTTTTAATTTTAAGACAGTATTTTGGTAAATTGTTTCAGCTGGTCTCAAACTTGGTGATCCTCCTGCCTTCACATCCCCAGAAGCTGGGATCACAGGCCACCCATGCCTGTCTAAATTCCTTGCACTTTTTAAGTTAGGGTTACTGTTTCATTGAGTGTCTGTTATATTGTCCAAATTACTTTAAAATGTCACCTCCTAATTAATAGCAGTTTATTAGAGAACTGTTCTCAAATATAAAAAAAAATCCTAAAGTTACACTGATGTTACAGCTACATATGATAAAACTTTTTATAGTCCTCACAAACTTTCTATTTCTTTCTTTTTTTTGTTTTTAATACCAGGAATTGAACTCAGGACCTCATGCTTACCAGTCAGGTGCTGTGCTGCTGAGCTACATCCCCAGCCTAAACTTTCTATATCAGAATAACAAAAAAATAACATACTCAGTTGTTTACTGAAAGAGATATGGTTGTTTATTTTCTGGTAATTATACTGTCTGGTCTGGTGAGATTTAGGGTATACAGAAATAGTGGGTTGGCAATGAGAGGTTTGACAATTGCATTATGCAGTAAAAGTTTCAGAAGTTGATTCTACAATTAAAAATGGTAAATAACATTTATGGCTAGAGGTTAGGCCCTGACACAGAACTTTATTTTTCCTTTTTTTTTAGATTGGGTCTCACTGTTTAGTTCAGGCTGGCCCTGAACTTACTACATAGCCCAGGCTGGCCTCAAACTCAATAGTTCTCCTTTCTCAGTTTCCCAAGTGCTGGAAAGAATTTTCTGATTTGTTGTTAGTAACTTGATTTTTTTTTTTTTTTTTTTTTTTGGTCTTTTTGAGACAGGGTTTCTCTGTGCAGTTTAGGCTGGCCTTGAACTCACTTTGTAGCCCAAGCTGGTCTTGAACTTGCAGTGATCCTCCTGCCTCAGCCTCCTGAGTGTTGGGATTACAGGTGTGCGCCACCATGCCCAGCTAATAACTTGAAGAATGTACTTAAAATTTACAAGGATTAAGTGGTGCAAATACTAGGAACTTTACAGATTTTTTTTTTTTTTTGCGATACTGGGGTTTGAACTCAGGACCTTGTGCTTGCCAGGCAGGCACTTATTCCACTGAGCTATATCCCCAGCCCGGAACTTTACAGATTTTATTGAAGGCTTTCACATTATTTTTCATACGCTTTTTGTATTTGTATGAGTTATGAGGTATATATATTGATACTTCTCAAGTATAAGGATCAATATATTGTATTTGGTTAAGATTTTTTTTATTGTTTTTCCATTCTCAGTAAACCCAAAAGACTGTAAGAACGACTTTTAAGTTTTTTGGTACTCCCAACTGATGTGTTTATACATGTTGCCCCTCCGAAGCCCCAGTGCTCGCCCTTGCTGTGCTGTTGCTCAAAAATAGCTCAGTTCGGGGCTGGAGATATAGCTCAGTGAACTAAGCCGCCTGCCTCACAAGGGCAAGGTCCTGAGTTCGATCCCAGGTACCACCAAAAAAAATTAAAAATAGCTCAGTTGCAGCTGTGCATGGTGTCACATGCCTGTAATTCCATCACTCAGGAGGCTGAGGCAGGAGGATCACCTTGAATTTGTGGTAGCCTGGGCTACCTAAGTTGAGTTCAAGGCCAGTCTGAACTACAAAGTGAGACTGTGTCTCAAAAGAAAAAAGAAAAACCTCAATTTCAACTAAAGATTATCTTTAGGACTACTTACGGGAGAGTAGTGATGAATTTTTCTTGCTGGGTTGGAATTCAAATATAGAGGTAAACCTCCAGGGTACAAATAGCTGTAAACTTGAAGTTTGCTTCTGTTAGAACTAGGATTGTATATGATTTCTACATTGAAGGGTTTTGTTTTCATTTTCCTAATGTGGTCTTACCATGTTCCTCGGCTGGCCCTGACCCCCTGCCTTCGGCCTCCTGAGTAGCTAAGGTTATGGGCACAGGGTGCTGCTGTTCTTGGGGACTCTTTAAGATACGTATTTGGGAGCCTGAAGCAGGAGGATGGCAAGTGCAGGCCAGCCTAGCTAATGCGAGAAGATCCTGTCTCAAAGTTAAAGTGAGTAACAGAAGGGCTGGGTGTAACTCAGTGGTGGAACACCTGTCCAGAGTGTGTAAGGTCCTGTGTTCAGTCATCATTCCTCTCATGGCATATTTATGTCTAATAGTACCTGGATTCAGAGGAAATTAACAAGGAAAGAGAAGAAACCCTTATTTTAGATATGCAGTAGCTGAATTAACCATAAGAACACAAAAGAAGCACTGTTTATAGATGAATATTTTTTAAATTAAATATGATCAAGGCCAAGAGGCACCACATCAGGTTGTGATATATCTAAAATAGGAACATATATCTAAAAATATGTATAGTATAAGATTCTGTTGTCCACCAGATTATTACTCAGCATAAATGCTGATCACTTAAATATCTTTTTTTGAAAATACCTGCTCCTTTCCCCTCAATTTTGCCTTATTTTAAAGCAGCTTTCTTTTTAAAAAAATTAAAAATTTGGCTAGGCATGGTGGCTCACGTCTGTAATCGCAGTACTCAGGAGGCTGATGCAGGAGGATCACTGAGTTTGAGGCCAGCTTGGGCTACATAGTGAATTCAAGGCCAGTCTGAACTACGTAGCAAGACTCTATCCCAAAAAATAAATGAATAAAAATTAAAAATCATGTTCTTGTTGGAACATAGTTTGATCACCGGCATTATAGAAACACGCCAAAGTGGGAAGGCTATACAGTCTTGGGATTATCCCAGTATGTGGACCCTCCCAAGGCATTATAGGATTTTAATTGTTATTTTTATTATTCTCTTTTCAGTTGGAAATATTACTACATGATTCTAAAATAGTGAATTTTAATGGAGCAAAGAGTCCCCCCCCCCCGTGATGTTTTTTCTTCACTGAAAAGTGAGGTTTCTGAGAAGGTTGGAATTTTCTTTGCTCTGTTATATCTTTACTGTCATGTGGGGGATGATCAAATTTCACATTTCCAAGTTGCTAGGAGACAGCCTATTTTACGGATAGTGACATGGAAGACCTCTTTACCTCTTTATTCTTTGAACATCTGTATTTCTTAGCATTGCCTTGCTTCCTTTCTGAAATCTAAATTATGCAGAGGAAACACGATTACTTTGACCAAGCTTAGGAAACTTAAAACAGGTTAGAAATGTCAAGCCAGGTTGAAGTAAAGGACATTGCTGGCAGCCATGGGTAAGACAGCATTCTTGAAAAATCATTTTACCCTGTTCTTGCCGCTGACTCTTGCCTTTTTTTTTCTCCCCAGCTTTCTTGTGGCATAAGATTGAGGGGGTTGAGAATAGCGTTTTGAGGGTTTCAGATCATGTTAAATCAGTGATTCTGGTGAACCATTTTCTCAGGAATGCTCTTAAAATAATCCACTGATTTGGTGTCCCAAGATATTTGGCTTTTTTGCCCATATACTTTCATTTACAAGAAAAATTATTTTAGGTTACAATAATTTCTCTTGGAAGTAAGTGCCTTATAAGATTAGATTACTAAGAGTTCACGGTATGAGCCATGCGATAGGTGCTGATGCGAGTATGGCACAGAAAAGGGCCGTTTGAAGGTGAATTCTTTGTGGTATTCATCAGAAATGTCTTGGTGGTGTCTGAGATGCATGCTTAAAATCTAATGGATTAGGGAGTCCTTTTTCTTTTTTTTGGTGGTGCTGGTGATTGAACCCAGGGCCTTGTCATACAAGGCTAGAACTCTGCCACTGAGCCACATCCCCAGCCTGGACTTCTGAGGCCTCAGTTGGTCTGGTTCATTTCATGATAGAGCACTTCGTTAACAGTGTGGTTTAAAGTGGGTATTTTAAAAGTGTCTCAGTTGACTCTATATTTCGTGATGATAATGAAGCCAGGATCAGATCCCTAAATTGGTTGCATCAGTAAATATTCTTTTATTGCTTTGCAGATTGATCCCCAGTCTAAGCCAGTTCATCTTATACATAAATGTACTCTGTTGTCACACAGGAAAGAATTTAAGAGATGTCTTTGTTTTATGACTTGTATAGATTATTCATACCACAAACAGCAGGCAAATACATTTTCAGTGTAGGTTATTTAAAATAACCAAAAGGGGGCTGAGTATTATCTCTGGTGGAATGCGTGGCCTAACAGGTCCAACACCCAGAGTTCAATCTGCAGCACTAAGATAAAATAAAATAATATAGCTGAAGATTTGTCTATCAAGAAAACTACTGAGATAGGATGGATGGAGATGTTAGTGGCAGAGGTTAGAATTTTATGTTTTCATAATTGTCTGAATTGTTTAACATTTAATTTCTATGTGCAAATCAAATAAAATGTTAAACCTTGATTTGCTTGTGATTTATATTTATCCTAACATTGTTTTTTCTGACTTTAAAAAAAAATTGCAAGAAATAAACTTTTGTTTTTTAGGAAATTCCTTTTTTTTTTTTGAACCAGGAATCAAACTCATGACCTCATGCTTGTTAGGCAGGCGCTATGCCACTGAGCTCTATCCCAGCCTCTTTTTTTTTTTTTTTTTTTTTTTTTTTTTTTTTTTTTTTTTTTTTTTTTTTTTTTTTTTTTTGAGACAGGGTCTTGCTACATAGCCCAGGCTGGCCTCAAACTCACAGCAATCCTCCTGCCTGAGCCTCCTGAGGCCTGGGATTACAGGTTCGTACCACTGTGCCTGCTGCAAGTAATAAACATTCATTACAAAAAATTAGAATATACGTATAAACAACAAAACAAAAAATTGCTTATATTTCTATTGCTTAGAAGTAACATGGTGCATGGGCATGGTGGTGCACACCTGTAATCCCAACACTCTTGGAGGCTGAGGCAGGAGAATTACCTTGAGTTTGAGAACAGTTTGGGCTACATAGCAACTTTAAGACCAGCCTGAATCATGTAGTGAGATTCTGTCTCAAGCTCCCCATACCAAAAGGGAGTAACAGTATTGATTGTGGATGTCTTGTTACCCTAAATCATCTTTCCTCTGAACATGTCTTTTTTTTTTTTTCTTTAATTTTATTTTAAAGACAAAAGAATGGAGACATATGAACCAGAAAAGCTATAAACAATACAGAAAATACAAAGTTATACAGAATATAGTAGGGAATTAGCACTGGATGTTGTATTACATAGTTATCTTCACATTAGTTAACACAAAAACATTAAAGGAAATACCAAATTATAGAGAAGATAGTAGGGAATTTGCACTGGATGCTGTATAATATAAAGTTATCTTCACTTCTGTTAATACAAAAACGAT